>PVLD010002803.1:21632-156750 GCA_004027595.1 Dinomys branickii
AAGGGAAGGGAAGGCAAGGGAAGGGAGGGGAA
Source organism: Dinomys branickii (assembly GCA_004027595.1). NCBI lineage: Eukaryota > Metazoa > Chordata > Mammalia > Rodentia > Dinomyidae > Dinomys > Dinomys branickii. The sequence goes on from PVLD010002803.1 coordinate 21,665, forward strand.
GGGAAGGAAGGGGAAGCTAGGGGAAGGGAGGGGAGGAGAGGGAAGGGAAGGGGAGGAAAGGGAGGGGAGGGAAGGGGAGGTGTCTTGGTTATTTTCTTTGGTGAGACAAAATACCTGACACCCAGAATTAAGGAAGGAAAGGTTTATTTAGCTCACAGTTTGTGTAGGTTTCAGTCCATACTTTGTGGGTTCCAAGACAGAGTGGCACATGGCAGAGGGCCACAGTTCATGATGGTGGAAGACAGCAAAAGCAACAAGAGCTCAAGGAAAGGAGAGAGGCAAGCACCCTCCTTCCCTCCCTTTCACTGTATGCAAACTACCTGGCCCAGGGTGGGTGTAGCACTCACACCCATAATTCCAACATTGTACCATGAATCAATCCAGACCATAACAGAAGGGAAAGGAAGGGACGGCAGGGGAAGGGAAGGGAAGGGAAGGGAAGGGAAGGGAAGGGAAGGGAAGGGAAGGGAAGGGAAGGGAAGGGAAAAGGAGGGGAGAGGAGGGGAGGGGAGGGGTGGGGAGGGGAAGAAAGGAAAGCAATGGAAAGGAGCTCTGCTGTGCCTTAATATGTCACAGGACACATTTCTTTCCATATTTCTTCTACTATTTTTCTGGAAATAATGATTAAATATTAAATTACAGATAACCTTATTTTCATAATATTAAACTAAAGCACTGAGAAATTAATATAAATTCAAAGTAATTGTTTAACTTCTCTGTCAGTGTGGAGTACAACCACTTTTGACATAAAAATCATATGTAATTATCTTGGTTACTTTTCTCTCCTTGCTGAGACAAAATATCCAATGCCCCAAATGAAGGAAGGAAAGGTTTATTTAGCTTACAGTTTGTGGAGGTTTCAGTCCATACTTGGCTGGCTCAGAGGCAGAGTGGCACATGGCAGAGGGCAAATGGTTCTTGGCAGTAGAAAGCAGCAAAAACAACCAGCAAAAGGGAGGCAAAAGCAGCCTCTTTCTACCTCCCTTACATTGTAAACAGCCTGCCCCCACCCAGGGGGCCTGTAGCACTCACAGAATCTCCATGCCCACCTCTTCCACAGGTTCAGGATTTGTACAAAGCAAGCACCCAGGCTTCCTGCTGAGTCACTCAGCCAAACCTCCAGACTCCCCAAGTTGACACAATCTATCAACCATAACAATAATGTCTTAATCTTGATAGCTTGCCCTAACTGCTTTAAAACAGGTGTTTCTATAACAATTTTCATAGATTAATATTAATTTTTAAGAAACTTAGATTATGAAAATTAGTAATATTTCAAATACTGCTAAAAATCCTGAAACACTTTACCTCTGAGGGGACATAAACAGAAGGAGCCTGCGGTGGCAGAGCAAAGCCCAGTGAAGTCCCAGCGAGCTGCCGGGGAGTTCTTTGAAGGAGAAGCTTTCCCTTTCAACTGGTGTATGTTTGTAATACAGGAAAATTGCATTTGTTTGTGGAGCTTGTCATTTTCAATTCCCCTTCCTCCCTTCCTCATACAGTTTTTTGCCATAAGAGGTAATATTATACTTACTAAAAGTACAAACTATTATGAAAACCCTGTTAAAATTTGCCTCCAAATTCATAGTAGATTTAAAATCAATTCTTTTTTGGTTTGAGATGTTAGAACGCAACTTGAAGTTGAAAGGAGATATCCAGTTCAAATAGATGTGGGAATCCGCATCCCGCACCACACAGACACTGAGTGGAAAACAATACAACCTTTATTACTAGGGCACTGTCCCTAAGTCTTGGATAAAAATGGAGAAACGGATCTTCCAACAATTGGCAGCCTCGGGAACTGGCCTTTACCCAAATCTTTTGCTTTCTTCAGAATTTCTCTTTTCTGTCCCTGTCTATGGGCAGAAATTTCACATTTCAGGACAAGCTATGAGCACAGCTATGCAGTATAAGAAAATTTTTCATGGAAAGTTTCATTTGGCCAGGATATTTGTTCAGGCATAAGTTTCTTGTATTTCCCTTGTTTTATTTAAGTTAGTCTATCCTACCTCCATTAACAGAGACATTGGCATAGTTTAAACCATGTAAGAAGACCCTAATATAAATAATAACTGCTTTTTTTCTGGAGCCATGTTTCTTAATGTGTAGTTGAGAAATCTGTTTTTTGGAAGTCTACATGTCAAAATATTTTAGTAAGAAAACAGCACTGTTTGCATTTTTCAGCCTCATAGGCTCATGATCATACATGTAAGTTTTCAGAAGCTCTGTGAAGCGTGGCTTTCACTACATAAAAGACTAAAGAAGATATAAGAAACCAATGTCTTCTATTAAGACAAATAATAAGAGATTTACAAAATTTAATGTGATTCTAGTTTCTTAAGTTTTCATTTAGAAAATATATTATCCATAAAAATATGGTACTTGCATGAACATAAACAACAGATTCATTGTTTTCATTTTAAATGAATAAATACACAAAGTATCTTAATTTAATTTACATTATGATAAATGTCAACAGATTTAGCCACATAAGCATAGGCTCTTTGAGACCTTCAGTAATTTTAAAGAATAAGAATTTCTGAGAAGTCTCCCAACCAAGAAGTATGAGGGCTGCTGCCATCAGGGGATTATTTGAATGGCTCAGAGCCAGGCCATTCTACTTCCCCACTCTACATTCAGGTTACACTTTAAATCTTCTCGCACATACTTTCAAGAGAATGAATTTCATAGTCTTTGGCCCGGGCTTAAACTACTTTTGCAACCAACTGAACTTGTATACTTAGATAACTTTTGGTTATCGCTTGAGTACTGTGACTGAGAATATTAATGAAGTGTGTCCATACCTCTGAGCCACATTATAGCCCCATTAAAGCAGTAAGAGCAGCTCAAGTAAAACACAAAACAGATCGCACCCTTCCTTTGCCCAGAGCAGTCCTTCAGAATCAAGGCACGAGGTGCATAATTGTGAGAGCTGGACACACTGTGGGCCCTGTGGCCTCTCTGACGGCATCTACTACTCCCACCTTTAAGCCCTGCTCTCCGTCCACAGGGTCCCTCACAGCAACCCCAGTATGCCAGGCTTGGCCCCACCACAGGACTTTGCTCCTCGCATCCTGTTTAAACTGCCCTTTTCCAAGGTAGACACATGGCAGGTCCATCATTTCCTCAAGATTCTGTCCAAGACTTCCCTACTTAGAGAGGCATAACCTCCTCTCTCCACCACTAATGTGGCCTTCCAGACATTTTATACTCCTTTCCAATCTTACTTCATTCTGTTAGCAGTCATCTTTAATATGAAGTATACTTTCACTTAATTTATTGTTATGTTTAAGTTCCATCACATAAGATACTTGTATTTGTTTGCTTATAATTGTTGTACAGTATATGTTATCTGCGGCCGTTTGTTATTGAGGCTGTTATTCCGTGTATTAATAAACTAGATCCCACAAGGGAATGAAATTAATAAGACAGTTCTCAACCAGCAGGTGGCAGTATAGGTAGAGGACAAGAGGGCGCCCTGGAGCGAGGCCATGATCAATAGGAAGAGAATCCCTGAAGAAGGCGGGTCTCAGAGTCCAGGGCCTGGGCTTCAGCTGAGGAGAGCCTGTCCTGGAGCACTGGAGTACTGGAGTGTGGGGGAAAGGGCAGTGTCAGAAAGGCCCGTGGACAAGGCCAGAAGGAGCCCTGGGTGGTCTTTCAGACATGGAAAACATAACATCCAAATTTTTTTCTTAGATATTTCACTGTTAGTGTGTAGAAGAAATAGCCAAAATAAAATGAAATACTTAAGAGTAAAGTCCACAAAAAAGACATGAAAAGACTGTAAAATACACTGATAAAAGGAACTGAAATCACAACTCAATAGAAAGGTATCCCATGCTCATAGACTGGGAGATATAATGTTGCTGAAGTGTCCACATTGCCCAATGTGATCCACATATTCAATACCATCTCCATGAATATTCCAAGGTCATTTTCACACACATAAGAGAAACAGTGCTAAAATTCATGCGGAGCTGCAAAGGCCCCAAGTAGCAAAGACTGGGAAAAAAGGGCAAAACTATCCACGTAATCATCTCCAACTTCAAAGTCTACTATACAGTGTAGGTAAAGAGCACAACACTGGGGTGAGAACAATACCTGGCATGGTGCAGCAGGACAGAAAGTCCAGACGTGAAAGCAGCCAATGTATCTTCAAGCAATGTTCAACAAGGGTACCAGGAAGGCAGCACAGCAAAGAATGAGGTTTTCAGTTAATGGTTTTGAGAAAATCCACCTGAAAAAGAATAAAATGAACATTAATCTTACACTACACAAAACATCTAAATACTTAGGTTAAAGACTGAAACTGTAAAACTTATAGAGGGAAACAGGAAGTTCCTTAATATTAGTTTTGGTAATTTTTTTTCAAAATATGTCAACAAACTCACACCCACAAAAAAAAAAAATAAGGCTAGATCCAACTCAAAAGCTGCTGTTAACAAAAGAATCAGTCAACAAAAATGGAAATGTGGTCCATGGATTAGAAGAAAATACTTGCAAATCACATACCTGATAAGGGGCTAATATCTCAGATGTAAAAAGAACTGATGTAACTGTATAGCAATAAACCAAATAACCTGGTAAAATGGATAAATGGCCTGATAGACATTTTTTTAAAAGAGACATAGAAATGGCCAATGAAAAATCCAAAATGTGCTCAACATTACAAATCATCTGAACAATGCAAATCAAAATGACAATGAAGAATCATTTCAATTGCTAAGATGGATTTCATCAAAAAAAGTGACAATAGTTGGTGAAGACTTGGAAGAAAGGGACACTTCGTATGCTATTGGTGAAAATTTTATTTGGTGAGTCCGCTGTGGAAAATGTAGACAATGTTCTCAAAATATAAAAAATATTACATGTGACCCATTCATTCTTTTTGTGGGTATCTACCCAAAGGAGTTGAAATCGCTGCTTCTTAAAGTTATTTGCATTCTGGTGTGAAGTATGGTGTTATTCACAATAGATGAGACATGGAAATAACCAAGTATCAGTTAATAGAAGGATGAATAAATAAATAAAAGTGTTTACCAGCAGGAAGGCAGGTGGGAACATACAAGTCAAAAGGAGCAAAGCTATAGGTATGTAGAAGGAATATTGAGCTGTAGTTAGCAACAATATACAGTGCCAATTGCCAAGAGAGCGGATTTTTAATACTCTTGTCGTGAACAAGGAAAGAGAAAGGTAAGTACAATAGCCAATTGTGTACATCATTGTGTTTTACTAGTAATCACTTGCATAATCACTGCAAGTATATCAGAGCATCATGTCCCTCACTTTAAGCATAAGCAATAAAAGTAAACAAAAATGATCTCTTGGAGTAGACATTATGGAAATGTGAAAGATCGCAGAATTGTCAACCACTGCAATGCTGCAGACCAGCGAAGGATTTCAGGGAGTTTTCCTTAGGAAAGGACTGATCACAGAAGAGCGAGAAAACTGTAAGAGAAAAGGATGTGGAATCTCCTGAGTCGTGGGTGGGAGATAACAGCGTCTGGCCTGAGAAGAAGCCAGACTGAAGGGAAGGGCGACTCGGCACAGGACACTGGACGGCACCCTGATGCTCAGGCACCACCTCGTGCCTGTATCCGATGGCAGCCGGGTGGTGTGCACAGGGACAGGTGCAGCTCTGACCCTGGGAGAGTGCGGGTCCCTCCCCCCGGAGTCTGCCCCTCTCGGTTGGCAGCTGTCACTAGGACTTTTGTGTCATCCTCCTGCTCTTTCCTTTCTTGTGCGACTGTTTCCAGTTTCTCTCACTCTAGTTTCTTAGGGATCTTGTCAAACTTCTTGAAAAATTTAATCGCCTGCATGGAACCCAGAAGAAGTTCACTAGTAACATCCAAAACTCTGTACATGTTTTTCTCTATATTATACAATTCTGTTATCATTATGACACAGTTTGTCTGAATTTTAAAGGCAACAAGATTTGTAAAATGCTGAAAGCCCCACAATTGTGTTTCAACCTCCACACCTCTCAGTTTCTGGCACAGTTATTTATCCCAGATTCACTTTTGCCCTTAGTGAATGTGACGCTTCTTCCCTTATCGTCTTTCTAGCATGACGTGCAATAAACTGCCTGATATTTATAGCAGTGCTCCTTTTCCTTCTGCACACGAACTGCCTTTAACTGAGGATTCTGATCCTTTTCTGTAGAACATCGGCTTGCAGTAGCAATTCTAAATTAGGGAACTGGATGCTTAAACCTTTCTCTATTACCTATGTTCAATGTCACCTTACAGACTGCTTTCAGTGTGGAAGATTCCCGCCACCCGCCTTCCTGCCTGCTGCCAAGTCTACAGTGTTAGGTGTTGCCTTTGTCCTACCCTCTTCCTTAGCTGCCGAATTTTTTAATAGGGTGATCTGCAGCATTCAGCCAAAATGCCAGGACAGCAACATCTTCAAACGTGGTGGGAGCCAAAGGTATGGATGCCGGGTACAAACACAAGATGCCCTGAGCAATCGTGAGTGCTTGTCAGGCCGAATAACTGTGCTCACCTCAGTGAGTACCTTTGACCTTGCATATACTCACTGCCTAAACGACCACCAGAAACCATGTCAACTGTGTCACTTTTGTACATACACATATGTGCATACACACACACACACACACACACACACACACACACACACCTTGAAGTGTTGGTATTTTTTAAGTTGAATTTTCAAAGTTGTTCTCTGTTCTCTGACTCAGGGCCCCTATTTAGCTTCTGACACAATAGTGGTTCATTACAAAGCTGCAGCTCCCTGTGATTTTGAAATTTTCCCTGCAGATATCACTTTCAGCCAAGTTTAGTCCCCCATCTGCTTCCCTTATCAGAAAGCAGTTTATGTTACTGACTTTCCGCAGCATTTCCTTAGACTGAGCTTCAGTGTCAGTGTATGGCATAGGTTCCACACCCTTCTGCGGCTGAGTCCACTCTAGCTGTGTGTGTAGCCACCTTTGTTTGAGTCTTTCTCCCAACAGAAGCAGCATGCTAAAGCCAGGCGCCAGTGATCTCCTTGGATGCTGAGGCACAGACTGACAGCTCCAGGACCTCACTATCTGAGCATGGGAGGCAAGAGAACTGTGAAAATGCATCTGGAAGGAAGGGTAATACCATGTCCTGTGTCTGTATGGTAGATTGAACAGATCCTCTGCTTTGTGGTTCCAAAGTAGGAAAGTCATGAACTTTAGGTAATGTTCCTAAATGACCAATATGTATTTCCTCAAATACTTCCCCTTTGACCATGACTAGTGAATGAAGATGACCTTCAGTCAGGGGCTGAAAGAGGAAGTAGAAGGATTTGAAGACAAATGCAATGTGAGAAAATCACTAAATAAAAATATACTAGAATACTGCAGGGTTTCCTGAGGTCATTTTGCATTTTCACAGTGGGACAAAGCAGACTTTGTATATGGGGCACGTGGCATTGGTGTGAAACCCAAGGCCTGGCATATGAGGAAGAACCACTCTACCACTGATTACATCCCCAACCCAAGGCGTATGCCCATGAAAGTTATCAGTAACATGAAAGTCATTTATTTGGCTTCTTGGAAATTGTAACTGTTTATCACAAAACATTTAGAGTAGGTAAGAAGTGCAAAGAGATTAGTGCTCAGCTTGCAGGAGCTGTTATGTGTGCAAAAGAACTGTGAAAGCCACCAATGGAGAACCATATGCATATTTCCTGGCCCCCTTGTTGAATGAAATGTGAGCAATAATGGATAAAGTGGAACAAGAAGAAAGGGTTTATTTGCTTTTCTACCAAATGAGGTGAATAGAGGGAAGGACTCTGAGAGATATGAAATGAACCATCATCCAAAACACCACAACTAGAAAAGCTTCCACCTGTGATCAAGGAGGACAGTGAAGGTAAAGAGAAAAACAACATGGAAAGTTGAGGGCCTTAGAGGGAAAATTTCAAGAGAGATTGGGACACACTCTAGAAATCATCTTAAGATTGAACTGCATAGATCGCATCCTGATAGGCCTGGGAGGGAACAGGACAATGATATAAAAGAAACTTCCATTTCTTTGGGATAAGGGATCTAAATACCTAATTCTGTACCTGGTGTATGGTAGACATTCAAAATTTTTTTGGATAGGAAGAAGAAGAAAGAAACAGATATAAAGGAAATCTCTCCTATAAGGGTACACATTTGTTCTCTGTTACCATTGGTATTTTCAGTAGGACAGAAGTGATCTAGCTACATCATTTGAGTTCTAGCTATGTCATTGTTTAAAATTATGAAAAAAACTTAAAAATATGGTAAGTCCAAATTAGGGGTCACACATGAGCCTTATGATTCTTTTTTTTTTTTTTTGTCTTGGTCCAAGTCTTGGGAGGAGATACTGTTATCATCATCATCATTTGTTTATACACTTTACATAAATATTTATTTTAAGTAATGTATACCATGGTTTTCATGTTTGAAAACACCTACATGAATTATGTATGCTGCCTTATGGTGCAAGTTCCAGTTTTACATTGGCAAGACTGTATTTATGAAACTTCTCAGCACAGATAAGTACAGCTTTAGTTCATGTATTTTCATGACTATAACATTGTATTATCTAGAAATATCACAGTTCAGTTACTCACTGTCGTATTTCTAGTTGGAGAAGGGTGTAGATAACAGATTTATAAGAAGCACAGTTCATGGGTGTTTACAGAACTTTTTTAGTGGAGTTTGTCTTTTCAAAAAATATCTTTTTCTACCTTTTAAAATGAGATTATAAAAATAATTTCTTGGGTACTCTTCAAAACTTTTCAGAAGTTTTCTTTTTGCATTAATGCCTATATTCATTTAGAATTGATTTTTATGCCATTCTGCTACAAATGATGTGGCTGCGTGTCATCGCTGAAGATTGTGCTTGCTATAGGTTTGCACATGTATTTTGTCAAAATGTGTATTTATATTCTTGTTGTACTGGTTTCCTACGAGGGATGTAACAGGATAGCACAAAATAGATGGCTTAAAATAACAGAGATTTACCCTCACTACCCAGGCTAGAAGACTGAAACAAATGTAGTTCAGGGGCAGGACTCCTCTGAGACCTGCAGGAGAGAATATTCTTTGCCTTCCGAGGCTCTGGTGTTGCCAGTAGTCTCTGGTTTTGCTTAGAGTGTAGGTACAGCGCTGCGACGCCCTCCACTGCCAGACGGCCAGCGTTTCCCATCTGTCTCTGCTCTCCTTTGCGTAAGGGACGTGCTCCACGCTGGCTGAAGGGCTCACCCCTGAGGACCTCGACCTAACCAAATGTACCTGTAATAGACTTAATTTCAAATAAATTCACACTTTGAGATACTGACAGATAGGACTTTAACATACCCTATTTGAGGAATATAATTTGACTTTGACTTAGTTTAGTGGGAAAAATATTCACAAATGACTGCTGAACTGAATGAAAGATTTTTTTCTGCACCTTTTAGATGAGCCTTTTTTTCCTGTTTGAAAATTCACTGAAAGAATCTTGACAATAATCGATGATTTTTATCTGTGCTGGTTCATATTCATACTTAAATTCGGTAACTGTTATTTCTCACAGTATCCTTTAATCTATGATTTCATTCTCTTCTGTTCTTTTGTCATTTACAAGGATCCCCTACTTTGTTACCCGTGACTCCTGCCAAGTGTTTTAGTTCTGCCCTGATTTTTCACTAGTGCATACTGCTCTTTTTACAGTTAATATTTCTTTAGGTTCAAACAAAACTATTTGTTTGTCAGTATTTTACCATTTACTTATACTCAGGGTCTTTTCTCTAGTATTATTTTCCTCAACTGTGCCCTTCAGAAGTTCCTATAGTCAATTTCTGTTAGTATGAAAATCTTTGGAAATGTTTTCCTTAATCTTGCTTTGATTCTTTGATATGAGAATGGTTTTATTTACCCTCAAGCAAAACGGATATTAGTCTGAGTACATAGTATAGTTACAGAGCTGAGGTTACTTTCCTGTTGACCTTAAAGGAAGTAATTGCACTCTGTGTGCCTTCCATTGCTAGTCCAGAGGAGGTAGCTACAATCCTATTTACTATCCTTCAGTTGGCAATAGTTCAGGTTCTCTAGCTTTCAAATTCTTTGGTTTTTTTGCAGTTTCACTAAAAATTTATTTATTTATTTATTTATTTATTTATTTTAGTCTTTTTGAGACAAAGTCTTACTATGCAGTTCAGGCTGGACTTGAATTCAGTTTGTAGCCCAGGTTGGTCTCGAACTCACAGAGATCCTCCTGTCTCAGCCTCCCAAGTGCTGGGATTTCAGGCGTGCTCCACCATGCCTGGCAATTTCACTAAAAATTAAACCAGCAAGTACTGATGATCGTCTGGATTTCCAGTGGATCCCTTGTGATTGCTCCCTTTTCATGTCTAATTACATGAATTTGAGTCTTTTCTTTCCTCTTTTTGATAAGGTTGCTTAAGAGTTTATCAATTTTATTTAGTTTTTCAAAGAATCATCTGATTCATTGATTTTTTTGTATCAATTTCTTAGTTTCACTTACATTAATTTCTGTTCTTTATAGTTTTCTCCCTTGTATGAGCTTTGGGTCTGATTTGTTCTTTTTCAGGACTGGGCTATAGCTCAGTGGAATAAGTGCCTGCCTGATTTGTTCTTTTTCTAGAAACTTGAGGTGCAACATTAGGTTATTTATTTGAGTTCATTCTGCTGATGTGAGGACTCATCACTATAAATTTGCTTTTTAGAACTGCTTTCATCATGCTCCATCAATTCCAGTATGTTGTATCAGCACGGTCTGTTTAATTTCTTCTTCAATTTTCTCTGTGACCCGTTGGCTGTTCGGGAGGGTGTTATTTAATTCCTGGGTATTAATAGTTTTTTGTGGTTTCTTTTGCTGTTAATTTCCAATTTTCTTATAAAAATTTTCTTGTCAGTTAATATGCATGGGATAATTTCCATTCTTCCACATTTACTTGAGCATGTTCTATGGGCTAGTATGCGGCTGTTTTAGAAACATCTCCGGTTCAGCTAGGAGAATGTATGTTAGGGTGTTGTAGGCTTCAGACATCTTCTAAGTTCATTTGTTCACAGGTTTGGTTCGGTTCTATATTTCTCTGCTGATTTTGCTATAATTGATCTGTCTATTAGTGATAATGAGGTATTGCAATCCCCCATTACAATTGTGTTTAGTGTTTATTTGATTTTTCATGTCTGTCAATATTTGTTTTATGTAGTTGGATGCACCAGTAATATTTATTCTTATTATTTATGATTAGTACCTATTCTTAGAATTTTCTCTTAACAAATACGTAGTGACTTTCTTTGTCTCTTTTGACCAGTCTTGAATTGAAGTTCATATTGTTGGCAAATAGAAGAGCTATCCCCTGCTTTCTTCTGGGTTCGTGTCACATGGAGTATTGTTTTCCATCTTTTAACTTTCAGTCTGTGAATTTCTTTTAGTGTTAAACGTGTTTCTTTGATGAAGCACACTGTTGGAGAGACGCTGTACTCTAATAAGAAGGAAAACACAGAGGAAATGGACAGATTCCTAAACACACATGAATTTCCAAACCTGAATCAAAGTTCTAAATAATCTAGTATCAGTCAATGAAATTGAAAATGTGATTAAAAACTTACCAAAAAAGAAAACTCTAGGTACTGATGGATTCACTGATTCTACAAGAAATTTGGAGAAGATGTGCTGCCGCTACCGGTGCAGCCCTTCAGTGAATCTGAAAAGGAAGCCGCACTCCCACGCTCATTCCTCCAAGTAAGCATTGCCCTCGTTCCAAAACCAGAAAAGGATTCAGCCAAAAAGAGGACAATCTCACCAATGAGCATAGATGTAAAATCCTCGGTCAGATACTGGCAAACAGAACACAATGCATCGTCAAGAAGATTGTTCTTGGAGACTAAGTGCAGTGCATCTTAGGGTTGCAGGAATGCTCCCACATACACAAATCAATAAATATAATAAACCATATCAACAGAGTCAATGATAAAATTCACATGATCATCTTAATAGATACAGAAAAAGCATTTGACAAAGTCTAACACTCATTGATGATAAAATCCCTGCAGAAAATTGGAATAGATGGTTTTATCTCAATCTGATAAAAGTCATCTATGACAAACTGATAGATAACATTATACTAAAGGGTTAAAAGCTGAAAGCTTTCACTGCAAAATAAGGAACAAAACAAGGATGTCCACTATCACCATTCTTAATTAATATAGTTCTAGAAACATTAGCAAGAGCAATTATACAAGAAAAAGAAATAAAACAAATAAAGAAAGAAAGAAGTTAAATTATTATTATTTGCTGATGATATGATACTCTATACAGGAGAGCCCAAAATATTTTTAGATTTAATACCCAAATTCAACAGCATATCTGGATACAAAGTCAACCCTCAAAAATCAATAGCATACATGTACACCAGCAACAAACACATTGAGAGAGAAATTAGGGATATAATATCCTTTACAATATCATGGAAAAAAATGAAATACTTAGGAATCAATCTAAAAAGGAAGTAGAAGATCTCTACATTGTAAATTGCAGTACTCTGAGAGAGGTGATCAAAGATATTAGCCAATGGAAAGATAACCCTTGCTCATGGGTAGGAAGAAACAACACAGTAAAAATAGCCATACTCCCAAAATTGCTGTACTGAGCAAAATGTTAATGCAATCCCAATCAAAACACTGTCAGCATATCTCACAGAACTAAAGAAAACATTCCTAAAATTCATTTTGAACCAAAAGAGACCTAGGATAGCAAAAGCAATTCTAAGCAACAAAGACAAAGCAGGGGGCATTACAGTTTCTGACTGGAAATTATACTACAAAGCTGCCAGGATGAAAACAGCATGGCACTGTAAAAAAAAAAACCCTTAGGATCAATGCCACAGATTAGCAGATGCAGAAGCAACTCCAAACACTCAGCCACTGTTATGGTTTGTGTCTAGATGGTTCCCCCAAAATCTTATGGGGTCAAAGAGTTTTTTGGACTCAGCTGAATCTAGAGTGTGTGATTGATTTGTGCTGCAATGCTGGGATTAAGGGTGGGTGGTTTCTGGATCAGTCCATTCATTGGATTGGTACCACTCTAATCCCAGCAGACTGGATACAGAATAAGGGACAGAAAGAGGTTTGTTCTTTCCCTCTAGCTCTTGCTGCCACTCTTGCTCTCTTAGGGCTTTTGCTGATTTCCACCACCATGAACTCTTGCACCTAGGCCATGTGCCACTCTGCCTTGGAGCCAGCTGTTTATAAGCTGAAATGTCTGCAAACTGTGAGCTAAATAAACCTTTCCTCCCTTAACTTTGGATATCAAGTATTTTGTCTCAACAATGAGAGAAGTAAATAACTTTATCTTTGACAAAGGAAACAAACATGTTCACTAGATCAAAGGTAGCCTCTTTAATCAATGGTGCTAGAAAAACTGGCTTTTCACATGCTGAGAATTAAAATGAGACACATATCTATCACAATGCACTAAACTATAGTCAAAATGGATCAAAGATCTAAATATTAAAATGGAAACACTAACTTTACCAGAAGAGAAAATAAGTAGAAATCTTGAAGTCATAGGTATACACAGACTTAATGAACAAAATGCCAACTGCGAGGGAAATACTACAAAAAATCAACAAATGGGATCCCACTTTACTAAAAAGCTTTGGAAAAACTAAAGAAATCACCAACACAATGAAAAGACAACACACAAAGTGAGAAAAAACTTTAGCCAGTTGTCCCTCAGATAAAGGACTAATGTTAGAGCATATACAGAATTGAAAAAAATTAGACACCCCCAAAATTAAAGACCCAATACAAAAATGGGCATCACAGATGAATGAACACTTCTCAGAGAAAGAAACACAAATGGCAAATGAATATATTAAAAAAAAATTCACCACTGGTCATTCAAGAGCTGCAAACGAAAACAAGGCTGAGGTTCCGCCTCATGCCAGATGGAACAACAATTATCAAGAATCAATAACAAATGCGGGCAGCCCTGTGAGAGAAAAGGGCCCTGTCTACACTGGTGGTGGGAGTGCAGACTGGTGGCAATTAGTGTAGACCGCTGTGGAAATTAGTGTGGATGTTCCTCAAAACACTAAAACTAGAGTCCCATTGGACCAAGCAAGTCCCCTAGTGGGTACCTTCCCAGAATAATTAACAGCATCATACCACAGCGACATGTGTGCACCCATGTTCAGGGTAGCACAGTTTGGATTCGCTAAGTCTTGGAACGAGACATCAGACATCAAACGCCCATCAGCCAAGTAACTGATAAAAAAGATGCAGTTTTTTTTTTATATGCAATGGAGTACTTCTAAGCCATAAAGAAGGCTAAACTTGACACATGCATAGGTAAACAAATGCACCTTGAGACCATGCTCTAAAGTAAAACAAATCAAACATGCATACGTAAATATTACAGTTTCTTTGGTGTGAGTAATCAAAAGGGGAAATAAGGACTGAAGTGTATAATAGGTGTTGTGAAGTAGGAAAAGTTGTTCGTAAGAAAGGGGAACTAGGGAAGGGTGAGGGGGAAAGAAAAAAACGATGAAAGAAGAACAAAATGGAAACAAGTATTTGTAAATGAGGAGAGAAAGAGGCGCTAAAGGGCAAGGCGGGGATGGCAAAACAAGGAGCCGGGGTCTGTCACGCAAAGGCACGAAGTCCCCGGGTTAATTCTGATCACTGTGCAATATAAACAGCACCAGTAAGCTTCATAAAATTTATGCCAGCAGATTTCTTTAACTTCACCTTAAAAAGTCTTCCAATATTTTGAATTTAAGGATTTATCAGTAAAAGAAAAGTACCACCAATTCTCATTATGAGACTATATATCACCTTTACTTCTTTTCATATTATATATAGATATAAACATAGGCATAGACAGACAATTAATGTATGTACAGCTCTACCTGTATCCTAAGGAAGATAAAATGTTAAGAGATAAATCTGAATAAATGGCGCATAGGTCTTGCAGTCACGATTTCACTAAGTTTGAAATCATCATATAAACTTACAACAATGTAATATCTCATCTACGTTTCTGATAGTCACTTGTTCCTTCCAATATCTTCATTCATTTTAAAGTTATTTATATATTTTGACAGAAACGTATTCTTATATCCCACATAGGTCTTAGCACACTGATGTGTGATATCAGTAGGATAATTATTTTTATAATTACACTACACACATTTCAGCTCACTTGTTCTTTATATGTTTTATATTTTTTGCATGGAAGAATTTATGTACATGCCCATGTAAACACCTGGGAAATGTCAAGACCCGAGCTGAGATTAATCCCAGAGGAATTTTGTTTATCTGTTACAGATGGGTCTGGGTCCCCTCTAATCAGTGTGTTGACGTCTGGACCCAGGGCGTGACTATTGGAACCAGGGTCCTTTAAGAGACAGTGAAGGTTGAAGGAGTTCACGGGCTTGGGCCTTGTCCTGAAGAACTGGTGCTTTTAGAAGCAGCAATTTCAAGTAAATGCACATGAAAAACTCACATGAGGCAGCGGCAAGAAGACAGCCAAAGTCAAGCCTAAGAAATAGCTCTGCAGACGCCAGTCCTGCGGGCACTTTGGTCTTAGAATTTCAGTTCTGGAATCTGAGAAAATAAATTTCTTCTTCCTGAGCCGTACAGGCTGTGGTAGTTTGTTATGGCAACCACAGAACATCAGTGCACACGTCACCCAAGAATTCGAAGGCTCTACAGTCATGGACAACCTTGGGGTCAAGAATCAGCTTAACCCCAGGGCGTGTGTAACATGTAAAGAGAACCCTGAGCTACAGGAACCGAGTATTTGGTTAAAACATTTCCTATGACAGCAGAAGTCAAGACAGGTAAGTATCCAGTATGGTGGGCAGATTATTTGTGTCTCTGCTGTTTTGTTCAAAATTAGTCTTGTTCAAGGTTTCCAGGCTTTTGTTGATGTCTGTGAGAGCCACTCAATGGGAGAGTGTGTGCTTCCATATGTGAGGCCCTGGATTCAATGTCCAACACCACAAAAACAAAACAAAAAAAAATGCAGGACACCTAAATTTTTAAAAGGTATTGTAAGTGTATTATGCAACATTGTCTTGATTCATTTTAAATATCATTTTTATAAGCAATTATTTCTATCATGCCCAAGGGCAAATGAGAAGACATTTAAATGTTGCTTAAAATGTAAATCGTTCCACCAAACATGGTTAAAATAAAATAATTGCTTATTTTTAAAGTCTCATTTATTCCTAAAGTCCCACTAACATCAATGAGTATTTTTGTTTAACTTTGGAATTTAAATACTCCATCTACATGTTTTTACATGTGAAGGTGCTCTCCATATAAGAAGGTGGCAAGGAATTAACTGAACGTTAAGAAGTGTCCTAGCAAATGTTGTTATGAACCTTTTGTTTCAATCTTTCTTTCCCTTCCTCAAGTGTTACTTCACTATAAATTGTCTTCTTCCTAAATCTCTATGGCACATAGTAGAGTACTTTAGTCATTGAAACCACAATGAATTACAGACCAACAGAATAAAGCTCTGCTTTATTTTCCCCCAGGTATTCTTTTATTTTCTAATAATTTATTGTTAGTAGGTTAAGGTAAGTAGTTGCATTTAAAAAAATTTTTTTTTCAATAGACTTTACTTTTTGAAATTTTAATAACCTCATTTTTAGAATATTATTTTATGATGTGAAGAAGTACAGTCTCATTTGACTTCTGTAACTTTCTGACTTCTGAGAGAGACACTTCTGGAGGAAAGTACTGAACCACAAGAAAGTGGGAAAACCTCTTGATAAACACACTTAGAGCACTCAGGTGGCTGAGACAGAGGAATCACCAAGAGTTCGGCCAGACTGAACTGCATAGTAGCATACTGTCTCAAAAAACTAGGACATCAAAAATAAATAAAAAGTCTCATTTTTTTATCCATAGCTTTTGTATATTGTTTTAAGTGTAGATATCAATTTTTGTGATGCCCATGGAACACATAGTCTGGGAGTAAAGACAAACATTAAGATCAGTAACAGGAAAACTGAGCGCTATGACAGGACAGACACAGGACTCTGCTTCGAGAGGAGGGCTTTACTACACGGAGGCCAGGAAACACACCCTTGTGGACAGCAAGAAGCTAGAGAAAGGTCCAAGACGCTTGCTGAACTTTCAATGAGAGTCACTGCTCCAGACAGAGCAAGCCACGTGCCCAAATCCCCAGGCAAGAGCTAGCACAGCAGATCTGCATTTGGTGCAGACAGTGGGGGTAGGAGAGAAATAAGAAAGATTAAACCTTAGTGCCAAGCAGCAAGCACAGCGCGCAAGCCATGGGCAAGGTAGGGATGGGGAATCGTGAGCTGCGATGAGGACCTGGCTCTTACTTACAGACTGTGAGTCAGTCCATTTTGCTCAAGGCTGGTGAACTTCAAATTCATGCTGAAGCCACAGAGACCTGGGAGAGCCCTAGCATTCCAGCCAGGCAGACTGGCTCTCTTGGAGCTGTGTGCATGCGGGGCAGCCTTGAGCAGAAGCTCACAGTCTCTGGTGTCAGGCTCCAAACATGAAAAAATAAGAAGAAATATTTTCTCCTAGGTTTTTTTGAGTGATTTACCCAGTTCAGATAAGAGCATAATACATGTCAGACAGTTTTTCAATCATTTATAAGGTCGTTTTCACATATTATTGTTTCATAGTATTGTTACAATACTCCATTTTGATGTATTTGTGGTGTAAGACTGTTTGCTGAGTGCGACAGTTTGGGGACCTCGGTTACGCTCTTGTGTAATTTACACATTTGTATCCATGCCACAGTGTAGAGAGGCCGGGGCCGCTCAGGTCTACAGATGAAGGAGAGGAACTGGAGTGAGAAGAGGAAAGAAAGGTGGGGCAGAGGGAGAGATGGTGCAGGAGGGAGACGAGAGACAGTGCTCAGGCGCATATCATGTTTCCAGCTTTTAGATCTCCGAAGGGGCGGGATGAAAAAACGACACAACGAAGTGAGTGAGACGATGGCTGAGGTTCTGCAAGCTTTTATAACATGTTTCAGCTCTTCGGTTTGACTCACATCCCTGAAAATAACTTAGAAAGCCTCGCGGGAGCCTGACTCACTGAGCACAGCCCAAGGCACGCAGGGAACACCCAGAAGAGTTCTGGGCCTGGCCTCCAGACGCAGAACAGTCATCGCCCGTCTCATCTGTGGACACCTTCCCCACTGCAAAGCCCTGTAAATTTCAGTAATTACTTATTTTAATAGTGAAACAGTATCCTAGTGACTAATTAATAATTCTATACTTTTTGTGAAGAAGAAAAAAGATCAGATAGTAAATTCTTTGAAGAAAAAAGATCAGATAGTAAATTCTTTATACCACTTTCTTTAAGACCAACTATTTTCTCTAATTTCTCTCTCAGTGTGTTTATTGCTTGTATACAGGAATGCTACTGATTTTTGAGTGCTGTCCTTGTACTCAGTTACATGACTGAATTTGGTTATTAAATCTAGAAGACTTTTGGTGGAGTTTTTGGGGTCTTTTATCTAGAATATCACATCATCTGCGAATAACGCTAATTTAACTTCTTCCTTTCCTATTGTTATTCCTTTTCTTTCCATTGTCTAATTGCTCTGGCTAATGTTTCCAGAACTGTATTGAGTAGGAGAGGTGCCAGTGGACATCCTTACATTGTTCCTGATTTTAGAGTGAAAGCTTTCAGTTTCTGATCATTTAGTATGATGTTGACTGCTGGTTTGTCAGAGTATTTTGATTAATATTTAGTTTAACTAACTTGAAACTGTGAATGAGTAACCTAGCCTCTCCAACCCTGAATTTTAAATTATTTCATTTGTTATTGAAAATACCCAGAAACACTAACCCTAAATTGAAAGAGTATACATACATAATATGCTCCAGTTTTTCTTGTCATTTCACCAGTAGATACAATAATTATGGTCAACCAGAGTTCTAAACTCTATATAACTAATTAAAAGATGCTGTTTGCTCCAGTAGATTTTACAAAGCTCACTTGAACTTGGATAGGTCATTACCCTGCTCCATTTGGGAAATCCCATGAAACTTATGCAAACAAAAATCTCATTTTTTAATACACTCAAATTCTTATGAAAATATCCTAATGATAAAATTTAGTCTCCATCAAAATGTGCTTCAGCTACTTCTGGGGGATTCTTTCAAGAGCTCAGAAACAAGCCTCCTGGTGTTCACTCAGGCTCAATTTCTACCTCTTGCTGGTATGCTGGATCCTGTCATGCCTTTCTCAAGTGGGAGGGCAGCAAGAGATGGAGGGTGCAGGGGAAGCAGGGAGGGAAAGAGGGTGAAAAAAGGAATTAAAGTGTGTCATGTACGTAGACTGTGGATACACAGAGTGTAAATATTGTGTACCACCAGCAATGCTAACAGAAAGAAAAAAGCTCCCTGCTAACCTGTGACCCCCACTGCTGGTCCACATGGCCCCAGGATCCTCAGAGCCCACTAGGTAGACTGCTGCCCAACACCCTGCTGTCACTGAATAGCCAGTAGGCCCAGCATCATCCACAGAGATGTGAGATCTCTACTCTCAACATTAAGAGGACGAGACACTAAGTTATTCCCTCACTTCTTCACTTGACTGACTTTGTTTAAATTCCCTCTACATAATCTTTACTTAACACTAGCCACTTCCCAGCAGGCCTGAAATTGAAAACTTCTGGGCTTTCAGAGGTAGCTCCATTTCCCTCTTATATCTATGTAGATATGATCAGATCCCTTGGTCTCCATTAGCTAGTCACAAGGTTAGTTTAATATGATACATGTGACAGTTAACTGGTTGTGTCATAGTGAGCAAGAAACACCCAACTAAATCGGGTCAGCAGAGTTCTGGGTGTGGCTGAAGGGAAACTGAAAACAGAAGAAGTTCTGGGTTGAGTGACAGCAACACATAGCTTTGCCTCCTGGATGGTACAAAGGAAACAAAGAATTCAGGCTCACTTCTACTTCTTTGGAGGAGCTCCAGCCTCCTAACAGGGACACAAGTAGGACCCCACAGTGTGCTCTAGGCCTTTGACCTTGTTATAGTTGATACATTGTGTCAACTTGAGGAGTCTAGAGGCTTAGCTAAGTGACTCAGCAGTTCTACATCCTGGAGTGAAAAGGACGTGCCCTTACCACTCTATCATGGTGTTCATTGTGTCAGTTTGAGAAGTTTAGAAGATTAACTAAGTGACTGAGCCAAGGGCCAGAGGCCTTACTTTGTATTTATCCTGAGCCTGTACAAGAGGAGAGCATGGAGATTATGTCAGTGCTACACCCACGCTGGGTGGGGGTAACCTGCCTACAGTATAAGGGAGGAACAGAGGCTTGTCTCTCATCCCTTTTGTTCTTGCTGCTTTTGCTGTCTTGTGCTGCCTTAAAGTGCTGCCCTATGCCATGCACCACCCTGCCTTGGAGCCAGCTGATTATAGACTGAAACCTCCACAAACTATAAGCTAAATAGATCTTTCCTTCCTTAATTTTGGCATTGGGTGTGTTCTCTCAGCAATGAGACAAAAGTAACCAAGACAGACCTTCAAATGGATCTTTGGGGTCTCCAGTGCACATACAGCCCTTTTGCGTCCTACTGCTGAGGCAGCAGGCAGCCACTGTAAGCCTACCATGCAAATCCATGTACATTTACATATCTCATAGTAATTCTGCTTCTCCATGAGCATTGACTGATACAGTACACTTCCTAGTTTTCATTTTTACAATAGTTGTTTCCCATGTTTCTTCACATTTCCCTGTATGCTTATTAGAAAGGGAATAATCGCTTTTCCTTTCTCTTTTGCTCCATCTCCATACAGTGTTTCATAAGCTGAAGCAAAATTACTGAAAACACAAATGGAACTTGCTCTACTAACCCTTCTCTTGCTGCCACATTGCATAGTTCGGTGTTTACACTCTGTGGGGAGCTGGATCACTGACACAACTCCTTTTCTCTCCTTGTTTCATTTTGCTCCTCCCCAGCCTTTCATCTTCTGAGCCCTCCCCTCTGAGGGAGATCCCTCTCCCTACTTCCTTTCAGCTTGGTTTTCATTTATCCTTTGTTCTTTTTTCAGATAAGAGAAACCAAGTGATATTAAAGCTTGCATGTCTAATTTAGTTCACATAAAATTATGGTCACAAGGTTCATCCATTTTCCTACAAATGACGCAAGTTTATCTGTCCATATAGTTTCTTTTAAAGTAGTAAACTGAAGCAATACAGAGAGAGAGAGAGAGAGAGAGAGAGAGAGAGAGGGAGGGAGGGAGACAGAGACTGAGACAGAGACAGAGAAACAGAGACCTGATTGCCCTGAGAGCAGTGATATATTCATACGAAAATAATGAAATATGAAATATTTACTATTCATATGAAATAGTAATAACTATCCATAACCAGTGTGTACGATTCGAGAAGTCACATACTCCATTAGCTCTCTCCTTCCCTGCTGCCCCAGGCGTTCACCTCTGTGAGAAGTAGTGAGGAGTGTGGGGTGCTGCAGTGGCCAGCCAACCGCAGAACAAGCAACAGCCAACTGCAGAACAAGCAACAGCCAACCACAGAACAAGCAACCCAAACTTTTGTCAGGGAAAGTCTAAGTTCTCCATAACAAAATTCCTCAATGATACTAAAAAGTTGTCAATCTAATTTGAATTCATATTTAGTCTCATATTAGTCATAGATTACAACTTTTAAATATTAGCTCTATAAATCTGAATGTGAGAATAGCAAACTCTTTACACAACTCTTTAATAAGATTTGATTTTAATATGTAAGGAAGTTCTACTCCAAGTGCTTTACACATTTACTGGTTTAATCTATAAGATTGTCATAAGTAAAGGTGTAATTTAATCTGTAGTTTAAAGATTAGAAAGAGAGGTATTAAGAAATTAAATAGTCTATCTATATTCATACTTCTGGTAGAGGACAAAGTTGGTCTGCACACTGCCATTGTTTGGCTTACAAAACCTCTACAACCTATTACTTCCTTCAAAAAAATGGAGCTGACTTTTTGTAAGGCAACTAGTCATCCCGCTAATCGAACCTCCTCAAATGCCACTGGAGAGAAAAGGGGGACCACAGAGTGTACTTATGTGCCATTATATCCCCAAATATCTGCTGTCATCTCATCCCCAAATGTCATTTTCACAAGTGTTTTTGAAATAAGTTAATTGGATTTGTATGAATAGCTGGGTCATTCATGTTACAAATGATCACTGAAACCTGGTACCTAAAAGAAGCAGCATAAGCAGAATTAGGCATATATATGTGAATATCAACAAGGATGAGGGGTGTAAGAGCTAGCGGTCACCTCTGAGAGGAAAACCATGCCACCAAACACCAGCCTGTGGTGAAATTTAATATTTTAAGTAAAAATTAGAAGGATGAATCATTTTGTTTGGTGTTAGATTTCCTGGATATATAACAGAATATAATTGAAAATAATTCCCTGTCCACACAGACACCACTTGAGGGGATCTATTAATGTGTTTGAACTCAGCCACCAAGAGTAGACTCAGTCCTGAGTCACCTTAGCTTAGATCAGAAAAAAAAGCAGCAGGCAGAAAGGAAAGTCTTGGGCTGAAAGTGTTCTGAGAGACTGTGATGTTCACCTCCCTTGTTTAAGTCTGCAAGAAATTACACATTTCCAAGGATTTCATTCTGCACAGTTTTGCCTCAATAATAAGTGTACAAACTAGAAATGAAAAATGTAGATTGTATAGGTAGTGTGGGTAGAGAAAGACTTGACTGTACTGATTCCAGAGGGCAGGTCCATTGAGTTGATGCGGTTTCATGAGATTTCAATCTTCCTTTCTTCTAATATTTCCACCCTGCGAGAACACTGCAAACCTTTCAGGTAACTTCAAAGCTCTGGGGCCAGGCTGAACCCAAGAACAATTAAATGAAAATAGCGAGGTTCCGTGAATCAGCATTATTTAAAGCCGTTAAGCTTGAAAACTATTTCCATGTCAGTTTCCCAAACTGTAGGTTGTATCATGAGCCAACACGGTCCGGGAGGGTGCCGCTGCTGCTGGTCGGACAGCAGGGAAGGCAAGAATCTGACCTTGATTGGAGGCAGCAGAGCTCCCAGAAGGGGTCCTCACACTGAGATGGACATGGCCTTGCTGCTGGGAACGGGGCGGGGGGGGGGGGGGCTCTTTACCTAGGTGCTTCAGGAGTCCTCCAAGCTTGGGGCTGCGTGCAAAGTACGTGGGAGCGAAGACAAGCTCCGGCCTCTGTCAGTGCCCTGCCTGCGTCTTTCAACGTTACCCGCCGGCCAGCTCCCTGCCGGCTTGGTGCTCTCTGCAGCACTTCTGCTGGAAGTCCAACCAGTTCACAGCGACACCCCAGGCGTCTCCGGGGCCTTAAGGAAGGAGCGGGTGGGAGATGAGAGCTTCGGAAGTCTCGTCCTGAAAAGACCTCATTGCCTTTCCTCTACTTTCATTACAGCCCACCCCCCCCACCTCCCACCACAGCAAGAGCTTCAGCTGTCTGCCAAAAGCTTGTCAAAATTAACAGCGTGTAATCTGGTTTTTCCTAAAACCACTCACTCTCCAGAACTTCAAAATATGATTTTTTTAGTTTCCTAGACAAGTGAAAAATAATGGGAAAACTTTCACTGTACTTTGATGTCTGTCCTTATGAGAGTATTACTATTTAAATAAAGAGAAACCTTTTTAAAATTTACCTTAGGGGCCAGGGATACAGCTCAGTAGCACAAGCACCGGCCTGGCAATCAAGGTCCTGAGTTCAATCTGCAGTACCAAAAAAGCAAAAACATAAATAAAGTTTACGTTAGACTGTGGCTGTATCTCAGTGGTAAGCACTTCCCCAGCAAGTACAAGCCCATGGATTTGGTCCTAGCACCATCAAATAAATAAATATGTAAATAACTACATTAATAAATAATGGACCTCTAAATTATTCTTGTAGCTGCAGTGTTCACCCAAGTTCTTTTGTAAATATCTATTTCTCAGTCATTTTAAAAATCTTTTCCATCTTCAATCATTCTATGCTATGGTTCATGTTACATGGAGAATGAAGTGACAATGAATTTAAAACTAATTTCAACAAACTGAATTTTACAAAGAAAGACATAAGCTTTTGCCACGGGGTAATGGTAGAAAAGGAGTCATAAAGTCTGGGTGAACGATACTCACGCAGCGTCCGATGACCGCGGAGACGGTCTCCCCTCGCCTCAGGTAAGACCTCAAGGGGAAGACAAATGGCGAAGAACAATGGTCTTATTCATTCTGCTTCACTTTCGTTTGTTTTCTTTCAGTGATAGAAATGAGAAAACTGACTATTATGTTCAGGCTTTGGCAGAAACAAACTAATGAAGAAGCTAAAATACAATTTTATTGACTAAAAACATTTTAGGGTTTCAGCTGTTCTTATGTTATTTACAGTGAAACTCAAAGTAGGTGTAGAATATTTTTCTCATCACAGCACAATAGCAAGCACCTAAGCTTTTCATAATATTTCAGATAATTTTCCACTGTTAGCATTCAAGAACAGATTTGTGATGGTGATTCTATGTATGAGGAAGCTATGACTTCCATTTGAAAGCGTGATTAAATCATACAATGAACTTGAAAGTTGAGGAAATATATTTTTTTCTTAGGTACTAAAACGTGTTTTGTAAGAAGTTCTTTTGAGTTAAAATAGCTTTTTTTTTTAAAAAAAAAAAGATGTAAGATGTCCACCTATGTGTGTATGTACACACTTTTTAAATTGATAACCATCATTCAGCATTTGTTTCCCTTTTACTAGTAAGATGTGCCTTCATTTCTCAATTGTACACTGGATTCTACTTTTTATATTTCAGAGATTTTTTTCAAATATAAATGTCTAACAAGTGTAGTTAGAGCTATGAGCATTGTGAATAATGTGTTCTTTTATTTGGACAGAGTCCAGAACAAGGAAATAATAAAGATGGGATTCTTCAGTGAAAGATTCTGCATTTCCTCCTGTGATTTTACTTCCGCATTTCCCATATCTAATTTACCGCAATCACTTTCAAGCCCATCACCAAGAATGACGCCATCTAGTATTCGTCAGCATTCGCTTCACACAGTCATTGCCACTTTTTGGTCTTTCTGGAGCCTCCCAACTGGGCTACTGGACTGCATTCTTCTGGATCACGTTTTGCAGAGTGAGGTTTCTGAAATGTTATTTTCTTTTTCTTCAAACACTTGTTGTACTTAGCACAAAATTCTGCAAGACCAAGACAGGTCTTCTTTCTCCCCATCCTTATAATTTTATTTCAAGCCGGATAAGCTGCCACTAGGCCCTACCACTCTGTCCTTTTCAGGTTTTCATATCTTTTCCTGCTGAGGACTTGTTCAAGGAGAGTTCTGCCTTCCACTGTTGGCTCAGAGGACTTCCTCTTACTTACGTCTCCACTCACGTGTTTGTTTCTCTGCACCGGTCTGTCTTAAGCTTTCTCTTTTGTATTCTACAGGCCGCTATAGAGTTGTTTTCTAGTCCTTCATACAGTGTTCCCAAGGAGTAATTTCATTTCCTTTATTTGGTCTTATCACAACTTTTTATGTTCCTTTGTTTGTTTCCTTGCTCCTTATCTCTTGCATTAGATTGTAAGCTCTGTAAGACAGCACACTTATTTGGTCCATTAATTGATGTACAGTAACTAGCATACTGTAAGGCTGAGAGGAAGTACCCACATAGACACGCCTAATGAATGTGCAAACCCGAAAATAGATTAACAACGTTTACCACACTACCCTGCTAGGATCTGGAATGGGACTGTCTCCTGGAGGACATGCGCTGGGTGCTGCATTGCCAGATGAGGGGCTTTCGGAAGGTGATCGTGCAGACTCCAGATTTATCAGGTGAATTAACTCAAGGATGGATTCACTGGCTGGATGGGTTTAAGTAGGAGGTAGAGCTTACCTGGATGAAGCAGGTCACTGGGCACAGAGCTCTGAGAAGCACACCTTCCTCCAGCCCCCTCTTCTCTAGCTCCCACTCCTGCTGCTTTCAGGCTACCATGAGATAAGCAGCTGTCTTCCGCCATCCTCTTCTCCATTACGCATAGAAGAATCACAGGCCAGAAGCAATGGAGCTAACTCACCATGGACTAACACTTCTGTAACCATGAGCCGGAAGACACCTCTCCTTCTGTAAACCGGGCATAGCAGACATTTTGGCCCAGGAAGGCTGAAATAGCTCCACTTTTCCCACAGCAGATAAGTGTTTAATCTTCACCCTGTTTTAACAGTTATTTGTAACCTCTAAGAGTAATATTTAAATGGTCAAAGGACAGCTACTTATTACTATTCAAAAATTGCCTTAGCCACTGCTCAGATTGATATTAAGAGGAATAAATAATATTTTACGACAGTGAAATCAACTGGGTCACAGAAAATCCACATGCCATGATATAATGCTTTAATTCTTTTGAAAGACTGTCTAGACTATCTCTAACACACTATCTTCATGTCAATATGAAAGGGTACATTCATCATCTTCACTCATAAATTTAATTTATAATACTAATTCTTCAGCTGAATTGCTTAATTTCCTGTGTTCTGAGGAAATTGATGGTGCAAAATGAAAAACAGTAAGTTGCTATTCTACACATAAATATAGCTATGAAAGGATATCGTGACATTGTTTTGCAACATTTCTAACAATGGCAGCAAAAAATATCTCAAGGCACCTCAGGGGGTCATTTCCATGAAGATATGTGCTTTAACTTTGAAATCTTAGAGACTACACTGAATCGTCTGTTAAATAACGCTCCTGCACGCAGATCCTGGATGGCTTCTGTCCAGGCATGCAGCAGAAGATGCTCTTCACTCCCTACTCTCACTTAAAATTTTCCCAGTTAGGTTTCGCCCTCTCTCGTCTTGTATGAAAAGTGCTGCTGATATCACCACAAATAATCTCTCCATTGCTAATTACAATCGCCAGTTCTCATTTCTCAAACTGCTGATGCCTCAGGGAGATTTAAAACTTTTAACAACTTCTCTTTTTTATAGGAAACAGTTTCTTGACTTGGTTTCCAGGACTCACATTCTCATTTCTCAGTTGCTCACGCTGTCTCGGTTCTTGTGTTGATACTCTTTTGCACCCCTCATTTCCAACCTGTAAAAGTGGGGTTTTCCTTGCCTTATTTCTTGGATCACTTTTATCCTTTATCTGCTGCTGTTTTCTGTGTGACCAACTTCATTCGAAAACCCTCAAATATCATCTTTATGACAATGACTCCCAAAGCTGTAGAGGGTGGCATAACAATGTACCACAGTTTGGGTGGCTTAGACACAAGAAATTTATTTTCTCACATTCTGAGAGCCAAAAGTCTGAGATCACAGTGGCATCAGGCTTGGTTTCGCTAGAGTGTTCCACTGGCTTGCAGTCTCTTTCTGTATGTTTCTGCTATGGCATATCATATTGATCTTCTTTTAACTTGAGGATTTCACCAGAAACTATTTTCAAATTCATCCACAGTCCAAGGTGCTGGGGGTGAGAATTTCAGTGCATAAATGCTGAGGGCACAGTGTGTCCTGCGACAATGTCTAACCCTGAATTACTTACCTTCTTCCACACACCTGTGGCATGCAGACTTTCTCAGCTGGAGAAGGGGCGGCCCCTTCCTCTCAGTCACTGTGCTCACTGTTTCACAATCGCCCGTGACACTTCTTTTTCTCTTATCCTCATGTACAACATTAAATCTATAAACATAATTGGCTCATTTGCAAACCGCGGCCTCAACTCGATCTTTCTTTCGCTGTCTCAGCTGCTCTCCCATTGTTTGAACTCTCGTCATCGCTCACCTTGGTTATGTCGGTAGCTTCCCGTCTGGTCAGCTCTCGTACGCTGCTTCTCTATCCTCCATTTCTGACTCAACAGCTCATACAAGCCCTTTTACACGAAGTCAGGGCATGACATCTTTCTTCTCCAAATTTTCCGATGCTTTACTATTCATTTGGCCTAAGTAAGACTGAGTCCTAAAAATGGCCCATGCGGTGCCCCCTGGTGTGGACCTGTTACCTCCCAGCTCACCTCCCACCACAGCTTTTCTCTCTCACTGTGCAACCACAGTGAGCTCCAAGCTGTTGACTTTAGAAGTCCAGGACCCCTTCTGCTTCTACACAAATGCCATCAAGGAAGCCTGCTTAATCACAGGAAGCTGAATTTATTAAATCTGTTCAATGAAGAAGAGAGCCGCTTTGTCTCAAAATTGCGGAGTCAGGATTCAAAAGCTGAGGTCAGTCATACGAAGTGGTTTTAGGGCACGAGTTAGTAAGCAAAGTCAGGGCAGAAATTGGTGAGAATTTGTAAATTGGGCAAGTTGCTGAACTAGTCAGTGAGCCTTGGAATCTTGTTAAGTCAGCTTGTCTTTGAATTTTATCTTGCCATGTGCAGGTCCAAACTGGTTCATGTTCAAACAGTTGGAACTTAGTTTATGTTGTGTGCTGGTTTTGCCTCATTCCTCTCTGCTATGAGTCAGTACTGGCTCAGGAGCTCTGGATTCTCTTTCATTGCTGGGTCTTTGTATCAACTTTTTCTTGTTCCTGAGAACCTCACTCACAGATTTGCAGAGTGCATGCCTTTGTCTCCTCTAGGGTTTGCACATGTAACATGAGCACTCACTGTCTACCCTGTTAAATAAAACTCCCCACTATCACCCACTATCACCCCCAATGCCTCTCCTTTTCCTTGGCACGTATCACATTCTATTTCCAACAAGGTCACATTCCCACTATGTTTATTATCCATTTACTATATTATGATGTAAAACCTGAAGTGGTCTTTAGTGAAAGACTTGAAATGTTCTACTTTGTTCATTTATATATTAATTAAATGATGCCTGAAATAATAAATACATGCAAATGACTTGCTTGAATGAGTAAGTGAATATCTATTCAATGCTTTTTTTTTTTTACGGTACTGGGGATCGAACTCAGGACCCTGTGATTGCTAGGCAAGTGCTTATTCCACTGAGCTATATCCCCAGCCCTATTCAATGCTTTTCAAAAGGCTTATGATAGAATTCCTTTAAAGTGATCAAGTACAGAGGGACAGAATGAAACTCCTCAAAGTCATTAAGAGATTAGTATTATTGATCTAGAATACTGATGTATCCAATACAATAAGTGAACACGTCATTACCTAGTGGATACTACATACTTGCCCGTTAACTTCATGCATGCTCCCACACCTGAAACTCTAGAAAAGTGAAGTCTAACATTCAAGGACAGAAAGTAGACTGCAGATTGCCTCAGCTAGGTTTGGTGGTAGGTAAAGACTTAAAAGCCACAGGGAACTTTTTGGTGTGATGGTAATGTTTCATGCTTTGATTGTAGTGGTATCTACAAAGGACAATGTATTCATGAAAACTCATAAATTTTTAGTTAAAACAAATACATTGTAATGCATAAAATTATACTTCCATATAGTTATTTAAAAACTAAACAAAAACTTAAATTTTTAGCATTTATATTTATCCCATTGCCATTATTTAGTTCTATGCAGTATATATTTATATGTATATACAGTTGTCCCTTGCTAAATCACAGTTCACTTATTGCAGCTTCACTGTATCATGGGTTTTTAAAAAAATATATCTAAATCTTTATCATGGAGTTTTCACTATGTTGTGAGATTTCGTGGTATGTGGGTATTTATGTAATACTTATGATTTTAATTATTTTTACCCAAAACTTTAAAACAATATAAAAATGTTAAAAATGTTAATCAAACATATTAAAAATATTACACTGAAATAAAATACATATGTATTTCATCAGCAGATGAGAACCGTACTGTACACAATGGAAATGCAGTACGCCACTGTCACTTGCACAAGTTTGCCGACATGAGATTGCTCTTGGCGCGCTACTGGCTAATGGAGTGCAAGGCAACCACCCACAGCACTGCGTGGCTCAGTGGCTGCTGCATTGGTCTGCATGATCTCCCGCACTGTGCCCATATGTTCAGCATCTCTCCTTGTTCACTCCACATCAGGTCTGATTGCTGCACGCAGTGTTGCTCTGTGGTGTCGCGTTTGGGTGAAATACTCATAAAAGTCTGAATTTATTTCAAGACCTATGATGCTACCAAAACATTCTGCTCCTTTTAAGGCTTCTGACAGTGAATGCTGCTACTTTGGGAATTTTCACCTATTGCAGGGGTCTCTGGAATGTAACTCCCACAATAGGTGAAGGATATATGGTAGTATCTACTGTTGTACAGCCTTAGAAATAAAGCAAATCTTGAACACTGGTTTCCTTTTATTTTGCTCTCTGCAGGGTACAATGAAATTAACGCATGTACAGCTATCTCAAGTCTCCTTTCTGTACTGAGACTATAATTGCCTATCTTGATTAGTTTACATATTTCCCAAGTCTCTCCAGCAACATGTAAACTAACCATCCAGTGCAACTGACTTTTTAGTTTAGATATTTTATCCTCTAAAAATGATATTGTACTGACTAGGTCTGTGATTTCCTAGAAATTTTATTATCTCTGCATAGATCTTAGTTCTCCTAATCATGTAATGTGGACAATCCTGAGGATAATAAATGCTGGCACTATTCTATGGTTGCAGCCCCGGCCAAAGCTTTTTAATACCAAAGCTATCATATGCCTGTGGATACACCAGCATCCGATTCCACCATTCCCCTGTCTGCCCTCGGAACCTATTTTCTCCACAGCATCATGAGCTCTACTCTTGGTACAAGTTGCCTTTATAGAATCATCCCTTGTGAAGACCCATTTTCTGTGGTCACTTCATTTTACCTTGGCAACCGTAGCTGCTGGGGCTGTGCTTTAGCCTGACCTGTCTGACACATGCCAGATGGCAGAACTCTAGCTGCATTTACATCCTCGAGGGTGACAAGGGAAGTGTCTCAGAGGGGGTCCCTGTTGGTGATTTTGCTGTAAGAAATCTGTCCCGATGCGACATCCAAGAGCAGCAGGGTGGATGGCTATGGTCGAGGATGGTTACATCACAACAGTCACATCCACTGCCTACAAACCAGATCACAGCCAGCAGGTGTGAGGGAGTCTTCTGCCAGGCATGCACCTGTCCTTTTGGTTTCTGAAAAACTAAACTGTTTTAAATTTACAAATAAGCATTATGTATATTTATCACATACAACACGATGCTTGGAAACATCATGCACTATGTTTGAAAACACATGCATTGTGCTAAATTAAACTAACGTATGTCCTGCCTCACACAAATCATCCTTTGTGGTGAGAACACTTAAAGCCTACTGTATCTCAGTTTTACAAGTGTGACCAGGGGTGTTTGTCTATCTGTGAATAACTTAGTCCATTTATTTAACATAATGTCCTCCAAGTTCATCCATGTTGTCATATAATACGTCCTTCTTTTAAAGTCAATAGACATTGTGAAATAGGAAGAAATCATTCAAAAGGAAAGAACTATCATGGAGGAAGGGAAAAGGAAGGAAGGGAAAAGGAAAAAAAGGATTTAAAAAGGATACAATGGAATCAAAGCTTTGTAAGTAGGGAAAAGAGATGGGTGGAAGGGAGGAGAGGGGATTGGGAATAAAAAGAGGAATCATGTATAGGTACAAATTTCCTACCACAGTAATCGTTATGAACTGCAAATATATGGCAATAGAAACCAAGTGAAAGAGCAAAGTAAAGTCTCAATAGTATTTTAAGATCTGTAATATACATATATTCATTTTTCTGTATTCACTGATGATACTAGTGACATCTCATATTTGGACTACTATGAATAATGCTTTGGCGAACACGGCAGTATACATATTTCTTCAACATAGTGATTTTATTTCCACTGATATATACCCATCCATGGAATTCCTGGATGATATGCTTTTCCTATTTTTAAATCTTTGAGGGTATAGCAGCATTTTCTAAAGCTGTTATACTAACCCATATTTCCATGAACAATGTACATATAATCCCGTTTTTGACAGCTTTACTATATTATCTTTCATTTTATATATAACTTTTTCACGATTCTTGAACTCAGAGGTGTGAGGTGGTAGCTCACTGTGGTTTTTACTTGCATTTCCTGGAGATTAGTGATATTACACACCGTTTCATATATCTCTCAGCCATTTGTATGCCTTCTCTAAAGTACCAATCGCCCTTTATTCAATGGGATTGTTCTCTCGCTGTTTTGTTTCTCAAACTACTTCTGTGTCTTTGGAGATGAAATCTTTATGTGATGCTGATTTGCAGGTTTTCTCTCCCTTTCCATAGGCTGTTCCTGCACTCTGCTCCCTTGGCCATGAAGAGTGCCATTCTGGATTCTGCTCTCTGGGCCACAGTGAAAACACCAGGAGCCCAGCAGGGCCCTGAGGCTCTTTTTACCAGCCTGATCACGTGGTGCGAACCTACTGCTCCCGCAGAGTCCTCCACAGTCCCCTACTGAGGTGGCTGCAGAAAGTGTAGCAGTGGGTGAGGGGTGATGCTGAGTCCAGGCCAGGGGTAGCTCAGCAGTAGCACAACTGAGTATCTTGGTGATTTGTGGTGAGACATTTCTCCTTTTCAATCTGCATTTTTTTCCACAAATAAAATGGGAATCATAGTACCTACTGAGTGTGATTAATGTATTTTAAATTGGTTATAACATTTCTTACTTTAGCAGTGGTAAAACTGTCTTTTCATGGCCATGGCTGGAATGAAAAAGATACCTCCTTGTTCCTCTGGACACCCTTGAAGGAATGTCCAGTTCCGGGTGAGCTTTGGTACAGGAGAAAGTACTTTAGTTACCTGCCACTTTTTATTTCTAATCATCCTTGGTTATGCTTATCCATGCCTTCTCCCACCCTTACCACTGCTGCACATTAAAGAATGTTATGTTTTGTACAATTTTGAGTGTTTAAATTTAAATTAAACTTATTTTAACTAATCCACATTAACACATGAATTAAAAGTATTAATGAGGTAATGTATCAGGTAAGCTTTATGCTTAGAAAGTTAAGCAGAAAAATAAATACCAGTGCCAACCTACTTCTTAATTTCTCCCAAAGCTAAATACCCAAAAATATTTCAATGCATGATTCTTCAAAAGCCCTATAATGTTATTCAAATGCCCATCTTTTCTGGCACACACAGATGTGGGTAAGGAGTCTCTAAAATAACCCTAGCAGATTTTTCCTCTTTATATGAGACTATTCTCACCAACAAATCCAAAATTATTTCATACACTGAGTAGCTATTCTACCAAATGCTCCTCAGCAGTTGTATAAGCAGGATAACATCTGGGTTTCTGTGTCATCACTCGGACCGAATAACCAACTTATGACTGAAAGGAGAGATTTCTTTCGGCTCACAGGTGCAGAGGGCTCAGTTGTGGTGGGCGGCTCCAAGGTGAGCTGACACGAAGGCTCTGGGGGAGGGAAGTCCCTCGCCTCACCATGGCCGGGCAGCAGAGAGAGAAAGGTGGGGTCACGAATGGCGATCCACCCTGCCCGGTCAGGCCTGGGAAGACCCAGCCTCAGCTACTGAGCTCACGAGTGAAGAAATGCACTGGTGAATGCAGCGCCTCTTCTCCCAGTGAACCTCACAAACTGCCCGGAGCCCTTGAACTCCCAAAAGCTTTTCTGAACCCCATTTCCAGTAGTAAGTTGTCCTTAAAACATTGTGGATTTTTGTATGAAAACTCTTTACTGACCTATTAAACTATTTAAAATACCATTTTGAAAGAAGCCACAGAAATTATAGCATTCAGTAATTTTAGATATAACTCTTAAAAGGTAAGATGTTTTAATTTTTCTGTTATCTTAGCATCGAGAGGATAACTTCTATAGAAAGTATCGGTTGAGTCAGCCTCGTTCCTGCTGGCGCTGCGAAGAGCATCCATGGTAGTTTTATTGTATCCCACAGTCTGCTTGGTCACATTCCTAATGACTTTCTGGTAATCACTCTCCTGACTCTTGGCTGCTATGAAACTGCTCATGGTGCTGTCACTTTCTCTCCAAATTTGTAAGCGGAGATGCATCTCATTTTCTTGTAACTGGCTTTTCAGTGTCTTATATTTGCAGTTTAGGATCTCTGTTATTTCCTTAAAGGCATTTTTATGGGTTGATAATATCATTCTCTCCGGAATCAATTGCTTTCTCTTTTCTTCACCTGATAATTTTAAAGCTGGCAAATAACTGTGTGTGTCTCCAGATCAGCTGTCATTTGCTTAATTTTGCTTTTCAGACAATGTTGGTCCTAGGCCGTCTTACTTTCCAGGAGCCCCATGTTCTGTAGGTCCAACTGTAGACATTGACAATCTGAGGTCAAATTCCTAGCTGTCCTTTGTGATTTCTTTATTTTAGTAGGCTTAAACTTGAGGTCATCTTGAGCAGTTTTAGCTCTTGATTGTAACAGAAGATACCTATTTTGTATGATTTATATTCCTAGTACAGTGCCCCCAAAGTACAACAATGCTGGTTTCTAACCATGCCTTCCATTCCAGGTCCTGATTCTTCACTTCCTCAAAAGTGTCTATGAAAGTGTCCTCATATTCTTTTCTTTGTTTTTAGCTCTTTGTATTTCTGATTTGTTTCACCTTAATGATCCTCTAAATCCACGTCAAGTTGTCTGATTTCTTCATTAAACTGATTTCTTCATTAAACTGATTTTTCGGGCTGGGGATATAGCTCAGTGGAATAAGCGCTTGCCTAGCAAGTGCAGGGTCCTGAGTTCGATCCCCAGTACTGCCAAAAATAAATAAATAAATAAATAAAAATAAACTGATTTTTCTTTTGTATCTGTTAACTGTCTCTCCATGCTTGCTATTTCTTGATTGTCTTCTCTAACTTGTTTCAGTAACCTCTCCCTCTCTTCTATTGGAGAGCCCTTCCTTTGGTTTTCAGCAATCATTTTATCTCAGTGGGCCTCCAATTCATAAGGCTTTTCATGCAGTAATTCAGCCTCCTGTTTTGCCTGGAAGTGTGTTATTTCAGTTCCCCACCTCTTTTTCTTCACATTCAGTGAATCTAATTGTTGCAGAAGTGTATCTAAGTCCCATAACAATTTCTCATTTGTGCTTTTCATGTCCATGTACTTGACTTGTTTCTCAGAAGACAAACTTCTGATAATGCCATTTGCTGCTTGTTTTTCTTGTTCAATTTCTGCTTCTGCACTTACAATTTGTTTTTCTTTTGGTTGTCTTTCAGCGAATATGACATCCATACTTTGTGTTTCTCCATCGTTCTGAGATTTAAGCATGTTGTGATCATTCATGACTTCTTCCATTTCAGTACTGGTATTGAGTTTATCTACCAACATATTGTAGTCTGCTAGTTGTCCTTGAAACTGTTTGATTTCAACAGCTAAAGTCTCTGCTCTTTCATATGACAAATACACTGAATTCTCTTGGTTGTGCATTTCTATTTCTTTTTGAAGTTTACTAATTTCAGTTATAAGTTCACTTATTTTACTTCAAAGAAGCCCAAGATAGGAAGATTTATCTAAAATTTGCCTCTGAGGACCTTTCATTCCAGTTTTCATTCCACTCAAACCTTGCTGTGTAACAGGGCTATCTCCCCAAGGGATCACCAGGAAAAGCTGGTCTTGCTGATCCAGGTGGCATTCCAGTTGCCCCTTGAATATTTCCTGATAGAGGTCGTATTCCAGAAGGAGGCCTTCCTGTCAACCCAATTCCACCTTGTGAAACAGGGCGGGATGACGATTTATGGTAACCGGCCATTGTCCGTTCTCTTAAACCACCCAGTCGCTCAGAAGGGAAGCTGCAGGCTCCGGAGCGCTCCAGAGCACTTTCTGAGGCCTGCGCCGCTGAGCATCCCACAGGTCGAGTTCGCCCACTCGCAGCCTCCGGCTCATCTTTGCGCTGCTTTCGAGGGCCCTCAGGCCTAACCATGAGCGTCCTTGAAACATTATTATCTTTAGTTTTAGCTCAACTTTTATGGACGCAGACAGACTATATAATTTTTTTCTCTATTTCAGTAATAAATTTCTGAAACATCGTTTTAAAATTATCTGGGCAGAGCTATGCCTTGTCTTTACAGGACCCTTTACTTTTTAGCTCCCGTGCTTCTCTCCCTCCTGCCCCTTACCGCCTCTATCCTGCAATTTAACATTTCAGTACACGAAAGGCTACCTTCTGACCTTATGGGCTGTGATTCAGTTCTATGCGCTGTTCTGAATCTGGTTTTTGTCACTCAATAGTACCTTCAATGAATTGCTTCATGTCATCTGAAATAGTTTTTAATGACTGTATTGGATTCCACGTAGTAGATGTATCACAACTTGCTACCATTTCTCTGAAAGTCTTTATTTTACTTCTACTTCGGCTAATATAATAATAATAAATAAATAACAACAATAATAAATAATTTCAGTGCATTTTCCTACATGGTAAACATTCTAGATGCTCCACATGTATTACATCGTTTAAATCTAAATTGCAGATGCACACATGTAGAATTTCTGGAATAAGATGTATGCAAGGTAATTTTAGCTGATACTTAAAAAATACTTTTTCATAATTTCCTTCTTTAACTAAAAGTATTGCAACTCACCTTTCCCTCACATTTGCTGGAGAAATCAATGTCCATGTTTTAGTTTTTTTATTTTAAAAAGTAAAAGAATGAAAACATATTAACAAACAGACAGCCACTTACAAAGTAGCGCCACAATAGTACAAACAAAACTGAATTACAGATAAGGTGATAGGGAATTAACAATGGTTGTTGTATTACATATTGATAACTTCAAAGTGTATACTCAGGAAAACAAATATAGACATGCAAGACTGATCAAACAGCTAATCATTAACTGCTCCTTACAATAAAGCAATGTAAGTCAGTAGTACAACTATGTTAGCTATGCTGCACATACATATATACATACATAATTATCCCCTTCTTCCTTCTCTCTCTCCCCTCATCCCATGTGTTCCCTACTTTCAAGCAGATTCCTTTCATTTCACACTGTTTATCATACCTCTTAATTTATATTCACACTTTCAGATTCCTACACCAGTGATATAATACGCTGCTTACGCATGCACCTCTGATTTATTCCACTTATGAGTATGGTCTCTAGTTGTGACCATTTATCCATAAAAGCTTCAGTATTGTCTTTATAGCCAAGTAATATTCCATAATATAAAAATTCCAGTGTTTTATCCAGTCCTCAGTGGATGGACATTTGGGTTGTTTCCACAATTTAGCTATTACAAATTGTACTGCTATAAACATGGGTGCACGTATATCACTGTGATATGATGTTTTCAGATCTTCTGGAAAAATACCCGGAAGGGGAATAGCTGGGTTGAATGGGACCTCTAGGCCTAGTTTGCTGAGGAATCTCCAAACTGATCTCCACACTGCTTTCACCAGTCTGCATTCCCACCAGTAGTGGAGAAGAGTTCCTATTTCTCCACAGCCTAGTCAGCATTTATTATTGGTTGATTTCTTAATGCTTGCCATTCTTAGAGGGGTGAAATGAAGTCTCAATGTTGCTTTAACTTGTATTTCTTGAATGACTAATGATGTTAAACATTTTCTCATGTATTTATTTGCCATTTGTATTTCTTTATCTGAGAAATGTGTATTCATCTCAGATGCCCACTTTAGGATTGGGTCTTTGAATTTGGGGAGGTTCACGTTTTTTAATTCTTCATATGTTCTAGATAGACCTCTGTCCGAGGGACAGCCAGCTAGAATTTTTTCCCAATTTGTGGGTTTTCTTTTTACTCTGCTGGTGATGTCTTTAGATGTGCAAAAACTTTTCAGTAAGATGAGGTCCCAGTTGTTGATTCTTTGAAGTGTTTCCCTTGTGGTTTGATTTTTGTTAATGAACTCTGCCTACTCCTATATCTTCAAGATTTTTACCTACTTTTTCTTCCAATAGATTTAGTGTTTCTGTTTTAATACCAAGATCTGTGATTCATTTTGACTTGAGTTTCATGCATGATGATATAGTTGGGTCTCTTTTCAGTCTTTGGCAAGTGGAAAGCCAATTTTTCCAGCACCATTTATTAAAGACGTTGTCTTTCTTCCAGTGAGCTTGTTTGGCCAGTTTGTCAAAGATTAGGTGGCTGAGTGTGTTTGTGGTTGTGGCTGCATCTTCCAGTCTGTTCCGTTGACCCTTAGGTCTGTTTTTTAGCCAGTACCAGGTTGATTTTATTACAGTAAGTTTGTATTATAATTTCAGGTCAGGGATTGTGATTCCACCTGACTTATCTTTGCTGCCCAGGATTGCCTTTGCTATTCTGGGTTTCTTCTGGTTCCAGATGAATTTAAGGAATGTTTTCTCTAGATCTGTGAGGGATGGTAACATTAGTTTAATGGGAATTGCATTGAATCTGTACAGTTCAATGGGAATTGCATTGCATCTGTGAGGGATGCTAACATTAGTTTAACGGGAATTGCATTGAATCTGTACAACAATTTTGGTTTGGCAATTTTCACAATGTTGGTTTTTCCTATCCATGAGCAAGGAATAGTTTTCCATTTTTCAATATTTATTGAGATCCTCTTTGATCTCTTTTCTCAGAGTACTATAGTTTTCATTGAATATATCTTTTGCTTCTTTTGTTAGATTGATTCCTAAATATTTCAATTTCTTGGATGCTATTGTGAAAAGTATGATTTCCTTAATTTCTCTCTCAGTCTGTTTGTTTTTGGTGTATCGGAATGCTCCATGTTTTAGATTTACTTGTCTCATGAAAGTAAGGTAGCATTTTTCTACTAGTGAATACAAGCCTCCCATGTCTGTGGGCCGCTGTGAAAATTCTGTGAAATTTGCTGCTCTTCTTATGAAATGTTAGAGCAGCTGTCCCTCTTTCTGTCCTCTGTATGGCAGCAATTGTATTTCAGATGCATTTTTTTCCATAGAACCTTAAACAGGGTAACTATGCCGGCGAGTTTCAACCCTTTCTATAGCTTTAAAGGAGCAGTTATCAGCTGGCAGCTGGTGCACACCTGCACTCCTGGGACTAGGGCAGTCTGAGGCTGAACCACTGCAAGCTTGAACTCAGCTTGGGCAAATCAACAATTTAGGGAGAAAAGAAAAAAAAAAAAAGCCTGGGGTATGACTTAGTGCAAAGCTCCTAGAGTCAATAACCCTCTCTCTTCCTCTCTCTCTCTCTCTCTCTCTCTCTCTCTCCCTCTCTCTCCGTCTCTCTCTCTCTCTCTGTTTCTCTCTGTCTCTGTCTCTGTCTCTCTCTCTCACACACACACGTGTAGTTTTATTTTATGGCATATTTTATGAAGACTCCTGCTTTTATGTAGTCTCTGGAATTTTATTATGAAAGGTGCATTATTTTTTAAATCTTTAATGCATCTGAAACTAGTTGAGTTCATGGTATGCGAATGACTTAATTTTCTTTCACATAAAAAACCAATTTTCCAGGATAATTTATTGTGCACCCCACCCGCTTCCTCCTGAAGTGTCCATATGGAATTGTTCTATGCTCGATCTGGCAGGCAAGTTCCAGTTCTGTGTCCCATATTCGAGTCCAGTACAGTGCATATCTATTCAGGAGACAGTACTACACCGATTTGCTCATAGATGATTATTCCATTCTTGGACAGGTTCTCATAAGAATCACAGAGGAGTGTTACCTGCTTTTCCCAAGGCAAACTGTTCTGGGTTGCCATTGCAATATTTAAATGTATATGTGTGATAGAGAATAATTTACTTCTGTCGTTATGCCTTCCCATCTAATAGCATGCTGCACTGCCTACCCTTTATCCTGTTCTTTGCCATTGTTACCTAGGCCATCCCAAGCTCTTAACGAGTACTCTGACTCTTACAAATGAGATATTTTCCATTTCCTTTCTCATCTATTTAGTAGCAGAATAAAGAAAAAGCTATTGGTTTTTAAAATATTTCTGATATCCAGACATTTGTCTTAGGGTTATAGTCACTCTTACCATGTTTTCCCTAGAACTCTTGGTGTTTTTAAATATATAATCTTCAAATAATAAATCAATGTTTTCATTTTCCCCAAAATATATATATATTTTTTAAATATGTGGCTTTGTTAAAAATTTTAAAATAATTGTGAGTAATAGTTACATAAAAACTAGCTATATTAGTGACACAGTTTTTCTTTGTTTTTGATAAATGGTGTCTATATTGTAATTAAATTTATTTTCCCTGGACTTTTTAAAAATTAAAAAATAAAACTGGATTTTAAAAACCATTTTCTTAGCAACTACTACTGCCATAATCAGTGATTTTTGTTTTTATCTTCCAGATGTTATAAATTATAAAATAAATGCCTTGAAATTGGGCCATACTGGCATTCCTAAAGTAGAACCTTCTTAGGGTTATGCTATTATTTAGAAGTTAGCCTCTGACTTATTGTATTATCTTTTAACAAAAAAAGATAACCTGGTTTTATAAAATTTTATTAGATTGTTTTTCATTCTTAGAATAGGCTGCATATTTTTAAATGATCCATGAACCAATTTGATCTTGTTTATCCAGGGCTTGAATTTTAATATTTTCTCAGGCATTTCAAGAGTTACTGGGCATTTTCCCACTCCTTCTTGATTAACTTGACTGTGAGTATCTTAGAGGGAAATTCTTTACTTCTTTTACATTCTCTTTGCTCTGTTGTAGCATAATTGCACAACAGTGCTCGCGAGGCTCTCGCCTTTATCTCCCGTCTGCTCTCGGTTTCTCTCTAGGGATTATTTGCTTTTTTGTTGGATGTTTCACTCACTTTGGCTCTTATGATTATCTCTTATAAGGGTTTATCTTTGTGTATTTAGTTGTGAGTTTTTAACAATGTATTCCTTAAATCTTTTACCCTTGTTTGTCTCTGATCAGTAAAACATTCAAGGGTACACAAGGCTGAAAACACTTGAAGCTATATAACAATATAAAAGCATGTGATATGAAGGTATGGAAGTCTCATTTCTTATTTCTATGTAATTTATAATTTTCCATTTTGTTTTTTCTTTGTTTAAAAATTTAGCATTTTACCACTTGATTTACAGAGAGATAAATAATACCTTATATTATAAATTTTACTCTATTTTATCACTTTGTTATTTATCTATAATTTGCAGGATGATTATTAGAACATATAACCTAAAATTCTCACTTTTTTCTTTATT
Organism: Dinomys branickii; assembly: GCA_004027595.1. NCBI lineage: Eukaryota > Metazoa > Chordata > Mammalia > Rodentia > Dinomyidae > Dinomys > Dinomys branickii. The sequence continues at coordinate 62,689 of PVLD010002803.1, forward strand.
TTAAAAATTAATATTTTAACTGGATAAGTCAATTGCATTATGTCTGTGGAATAAAGTACGATGTTTTAATAGATGTAAGCAAGAAATCTACTATTTTTGCTTTGTGGCTAAACTCATGATTGACATTATGATTACATATTTCCTACTTAAGTGATGAAGGCTTTCTCTAAATAGCCAATAAATCACATGTTTGCCTGGAAGTTGGCAGGGTATTTCAGCCTCCAAACTTGGCTTTTATTTAACTCAGTAAATTTTTTGTTTCATTCTAGCTGGTTATTGTTGTCTGAATTTTCTTTATGCATGATATATGCTGCTCTAGAATTTTTGGCTTCCCTGTTGGTTCCTCTAGTTATAGTCCCTAAATGGGCTTCTTAGGTTTTCTCTCACAGTTTTCCTTTGTACGTAAAAATGTTCCTTCTCTTTGATCTTCCAGACTTTGAATTTTGGGTTCAACAGGAATTATATCTTTCTCAATCCATCCACTTGAACGTTCTTTACCTTTTTGGTTGGGAAAATTTCAGCTACAGGAAGCTTCTCCTTGTAATTATTTTAGCATTCATATTGTCGTCTGTCTCTTCTGGTGTCTGGATTTGTTTCAGTATCTACACCTCTAAAACATTGTTTTTCCCAAGTCTTGGCCAGTGTCTCTAGTGGGTGTCTCTAATGGGTCATGCTAAATGTTGGGTTTTTTTGGACCCCTGGGGCTCCAGTCTGATTGATTGAGAGCCCTAATGAAATGCTTTCCACAGCAGCAGAGTGAAAAATGGTCATTACCTAGAATCTGGCGCTACAGATTTCCTGCTGAGAAAGCTGGAGGGAGTCCCCTGCTGCCAGCATTCCAGTCCTCTCTAGTTCACCTTGGAACTTTCTCTTTGGAAAAGGGCCACGGAGGCCAGACACTGGCAGAGGGGTAGATGTTGCCTTCTTATGGGGGATGTAGAATTCTGGGAGTGGGAAGAATGAGCTCCCGGAATCTGCTGCTTTGTGAGTCTGGAGTTCCTTGTGCTGAAAGCCTTGTACAGCTGGTGATGTGGGAAACGTACTTCTTTTTTTATTTTAAAGAGAGTAGTAAAAGAACAAAAAGAGAACAAGAGCAGCATACCAACATCACAAACATAAACAAAGCAGGGCCAGAACGTCAAAAGTGATACAGGGCCTCAAAACAAAACGACGGGAGTTAGCAGTGGCTGCCACATCACATACTGTTACCCTCAACTACACTGCCCAGATTACAGACGTGAGAATGGAAGACCATTCAAACCATGAAAGAGAACAGAAAAACAGTTCTTAGACAAAACATTAGAGATAATATGGTTTAGCTAGACCAGATGGTAGGAATTCACCAGTGGTAGTTCCATTGCATAAAGGAAAATTTCCTTCTGGCTAAGGTGACTGCTCTGTGGCCAAGCCCTTATCAGTCACTTTGAAACCTTAGAGGATGTTGGACCAGAAAAGACTCTGCTTATTATTCTACCCGAGAATGAGACCAGCAACACTAAGGAGAGAAGACTTCTCGTGATGTGACTGGAACATCTAGATGCATTACTAATTGTGGAAAATCCTCACGCTTTACAACTATGAAAGGCAACAACCTGTCTCCAAAGCCTTCTGCCATCAGCAGCTGTGCATTTGGATGCAGGGAAACTACCTTCCGCAGAAGAAATGAAGGCAGTGACTACTGAGAAAAGCAAAATCCATGGGTTTATCTTGTTGTCTACCTGGGGAAATTTCCCAGCTCTGGGTCAGAGTGCAGACAAAACAGTGTGTCCTGAGCAGAACGGGAGAGTCCACGTGCAAAAGGGCAAGGCGTTCGACACCTTCAGCCAACACTTGAAGGGAGGAAGAGCACACAGACAAGAAGAATAAAGGTTGTGTGAGGGTATTTGAAGACCGTGGTTGGGGAATGGTCTGTAGAGTTGGTGCATACACAGGATTAGACGCTCTCTAGCAGCCAAACAGTTGAGATAGAACACACAGTAGGTGTTGGAATTCTGGCACCACCAGGCTGTTGAGATTGTTAAAAATCCCAGTGATTTTGCCCTTAGAGAAAAATCTACCTCCGATTCGCCACAGCAAACCAATAGTAAGTTCTGACAAGATCTACAGTGATTGTTGTCTGGAGACCAAATACTGCCAAATTTGAAGGATACTGAATACCACTGGGTTTACATATATTTATGTTAATGAAGCATATACGTGAGTGAATGAGCTGTATACAGGTAGCATTTCTCTTTGCATTGGAAATGCATCAATTTGATTCTCAATTAGACTTTGGTATGTTCATTATTGTAAAAGTAGAGCATAGTCCTAAAAATAAGTTAAAATATAAAATTATTAAAACAGCTAAAATATTACACTAGAGAATATTCACTTAATATAAAAATACAGTAAAAGAGAAAGTGTGCAATGGAAAAATGACAGGTATTTGCACAGTCCTCAGATATGCACTGTTGTATGAAGCCTTCAGAGTATGTGATAAGAAGGATATACATTTTAAATATAAAATTTGGAAAAGACACATGCATTTGCAAGTATACATATACTCATATGCATACCTCCGAAAGAATGTGCTCAGAATACTCTGGAAGGCTGAGCCAGGAAGATACCACATTCAAACCCAGCTAGGGCAACTTAGCAGCTGAGTGATGCCCTGTTTCAAAATGAAGACTTAAAAAGGGGCTGAGAATGTAGCCCAGTGTGAAAGACCTAGCTTCAGCTTCCAGAGCCACAGAACAAATAGACAATGCCCAAAGTCTGTCAATGTGAGTCATAGTCACATTACAAGCAGAAATGCAAGCAGAAACATCAAAATGACACCCAGGATTTGGAGACAAGTTTATTTTACATCAGTGGGCACTGATCAGGATCATTTTCAAAATATCAGGCCCTGAAGTCCCCAGGGGGGAGGTTTTTATTGGAACTGAAAGGGGAAGTACAGGGCCGGGGATATAGCTCAGCAGCACAAGCACCTTCCTGGCAAGCACAAGGTCCTGAGTTTGATTCTCAGTACCAAAAATAAAAAAAAGGGGGGAGGGGGGAGTACAGAGGCAGAGTACTTGGCTGTTTTTGATTGGTTGTTACAGTGTGCATCACAGTGACATGCCATTTCTAGGAGACAGAAGTAACAGGAACTGTTACTTGGACAATGAACAGATTGGCTGGAGGAGAATTTTCGGCTACAGTATAATACGTAGAAGTAGTAGTTAAAATGAGATTTGATGCACCTTCTATCATATTGTTAACACTATCATTTAACTCCTAAGAAAAATTTAATTGAAAAATATAGGATTATGTTAAAATTACAAAACCTTATTGAGAAATCTAGAAAGACATGGGTGTCTTATAATCCTTACATTAAAATTAAATCTAACATCAGTAAGGACTCATTGTAAGGATATTCTTTTATTCTATGAAAAGCCCATAGAAGTAGCACTGATTCCTTCACTACTATTTTGAATGTTTACCAGCAATCAGCTTCATTCTTGCAGAGGAAAACAAAAGCGATCCAAAAAAACAAAATCTCCACCGATGGGGGGACCATCTAGTGAGAAAAGAGAAAGAAATGAGGGAAGCAAAGATACACAGAAGCTAAATCACACAGAACACTATGGGGAAGGGCAAGGTTTGGAACTCCATTTTAAATGAGATGGGCTGGCAAAGTTTGGAGAGAGAACTGGGGAACGATATAATTAAGTCCATATGTGCAGCAATTGTCCTCTGGCTGAACACAGACTGCAGAGAGGCCATGGAAAATATACTACAGAAGGGCAAAGGCAGAAAACTGGAAGGTATTAAAAGAATTTTAGTGGGTGAAGAAATGTGCTACAAAGGAGCTCGAACCAAGGTATAACTGGTTCCTCTAGTGAGAAGTGATCCAATTTGAAATTGCTTGTAACATAGGCTCATGAAAACTGAACTTGGATGGGGGACAAAAGTCAGAGGAACTAAGCAATCTTCAAGTTGAGGTATAATGCAGAGGAGGGGCAGCAGTTTAGGAGAGGGGAAGAAAACGGAAGCCTCTGTTGCGACCTTCCTTTGGCCGGTGGAACAGAGGCCTTTGGCACACCAGGCCGTGTGCTGTTGGAGCTGGGCGGTGCTGTGATGTGAGCACCTATCCCGCCCACCCACACCCGCACATGCTAAGTATATGTGACGCCATGTCAGCAGTACCTCAATACAGCAGTAGGAGCGCTGTTCGGAAGGAAACTTGCTATAGCTCAGTATTAATAAAATATATTTTAAAGAGAAAATAAAACTAAATTTGAAACATGTATTGAACATAGTAGCAAACGTAAAAAGCCAGCTGAGAGAGCAGAGTCATAGAGGAGGAGCAGGTCTGAAATATGCGGCCCTGGTGAAGCAGGGCCGGCTGGAGCAGCTTCCAAGATGTTCAAATGGTGGCAACACTAGCAAGGGAATTTCAGATCAAAGCAAAACTCAGTAAAGAAGAAAATGAGAAAGGAACATGAGAGGGGATTAGTTACCGGATTTTGGTTTAACTATTCGGCACGGAGTGATAAAACCCAGAGCACAAGCTTTCTAAAGTTCGTTCTCCACCCACAGGGAAAGGCCTGTCCCAGCTCCACATTTATAACGTGCCTCCTCTCCCTCCACGGCAGTTTGTTTTCCTGACTAAGCTGTAAGTGCTGCCAATGCAGACACGGAATTGCCTTCGTCACTTTTCATGGCTCCTGGAAAGGAGACAGCATTCGTGCAGGGGCGTCTGTCTCTCACTGAACTAATGTTTAATACACTTCATACTCCCATCATGTTAATTTGCATATTTCTAGAGGATTTCAAAGAAAATGAATTTGTAAGATGGTGATTCTCTTTTGGCATACTTTGTATATCTTTAAAACATCATAGTATTTAAATATTTCCTCTTTTGTCCTTTATCATTTATTTTTTCATTTCCTTTTCTCAATAGTGTTTAGACCATAGAATATGTCATCTTTTTTTAAGACTTTATGTTTGTCTCACACTCACAAAATTGAGAGCTTACTTCTACACTTAACTGGAATAATTTGCACAAGTGATTTCATTTTTCACAGAATTAGAGTGTGACCTTACCATTGATTGGCAGAGCCAATATGTTATTTTCCTTTGAACAATAATGTATCTATTTAATATAAACTATATTTATTTGTGCATACTTCCACCTGTAGGGGTATGTATGTATAGTTGTATTCACATATATGGACACTATCTTTCTCACACATATATAAAGTAGAATTTCTTTATCAATAATATAATTTGCTAAATTTTATATAAGTATTAATTAAATTAAATGTCACATAAAAGGAAGAAAATTGGCTGAGACACGAATAAATTTATCTTTTGTGAATATTGTCTTTTGACCCATTTATCCAGATGCCTGAATTAGTAAGGAAACTGGAAAATAATCCAGTCACCACCTGGTCCTTCACGTCCTCCCTCCTGTTCCTTCTCGTGGCACCCAGCATTCCACATTTGTTGGGTTTTCCAAGCTCCAGGAAATTGGGATGGGAAGGACAAGGTCTATAGTGGTCCTGGAGCTCAGAGATGGAATCTGTCAAAGAAAAGCACCACAGCTCCTCACTCATGATGTAGAAAATAAGGGATATAATTAGGAAAATATTCTCCTTACAATGCAAAAGTGGCTTTAAACTGTGATATTCTGGCCAGGAGTGGTGGTGCATGCCTGTAATCCCAGCACACTGGAGGCTGAGGTAAGCTCACTGTAAGTTTGAGATCAGCCTGAGCTACAGGTGAGTTCAAGGCCACCCTGAAATTCAGAGCAAGACCATCTCAACAAAAAGTGCTGTGCAGCACTCTTGGGGCTATTTCTGTCAGATTAGAACAACGCATGAATCTATTCTATAGGAAAAGACACAAGGCCTCTATGTATAATTACACTTATTGTACCGTAACAAAGACATCATCATGGCAACCTATATGACTCCTTGTAACTGTAACATGCACACTGCCATGAAGCAAAACACTACCCCTTCCTGAGCTGTGTCACAGGCTAAATGTAGGATGCAAAACCACAAACCCTAGAGATGAAACATAGGAAGAAGTCTGTGTGAGTTTGAGCTTCAGGGTTAGCTTCCAGATGCAATAGCAAAATGGACAAATGCATTAACAGTGAAGCATTCATTCTGCAGAAGACATTTTTAAAGCAACAACAAAAAGTCACAAAAGGGGAGGAAACACTTATAAATTAAATAACTAATAAAGAACCTGTACCCAATATGTACACATGAACTTAAAAACACTGAGAAAACAAACCAATTTTATAAAATAGAAGAAAAGCTTGCAATAGGGCTCTCACCAAAGAAGATAAACAATAAACCAATAAACATAAAATGACGAACAAAATCTTGTGTAAGTAGGAAAAGTTAACTTAAAAAGACATCACTGGCACATATCTGTAATCCCAGCATTTGAGAGGCTGAGACGGGAGGATTCCCTGAGAACTCTTGTCCAGTCTAGACTACACAGGGAGTTCTAGGTCAGCCTGAACTACGTAGAGTGAGACCTTGTCTCAAAACCCCCAAAAGCAAAACAAAACAAAACAAAAGACATCACTACTTAGCAGAATGACCAAGATACAAAAAAAACCGACGGTAAGCGTTGCTGGCGTGAATGTGAGATCAGTAATAGCTTTCATTTGCTATTGCTGGGAATGCACAAAGACATCACAGCGGTTTTGACATTTTCTTTCTAAACATAGTCTCGCAGTGTCCCCTCGTAAGGAAGCTACTAGATATTTATCTACCTATACAAACACGTAGTCACACACAATCTGCATGTGAATGTTTAGAGCAGCTTTCTTCATAATAAAATTGAAGATTAAAAAAATACATTTTTAAAACTATGGGCCCCAAAACTGCGGTATATCCATACAACAAGACAGGAAAATAAATGTCATGAGCTATGCCAGGTGAGATTCTGAAACAGAAAAGGAGCTTACGGCTAAAAGCTCAGGAATCCCATTAAAATGCAGACTGTGGTCAAGGACACATTGCCAGTCTTGGCTAATGAATTGTAGTAAGCACCTGCAGTGACCTAAGACATCAGCACCAGGGGAAACAGCCCAGCTCTGGGGTGCTGGAAGGTCCTATCAGCAGAGCTGCACTCCAGGGGCCTTGTGGGTATTTGAAGGAAATTTCATTTACTGCACTGGGAGCTCCTGGGGGATTCTGGTGAAATTTGACATAATCAGATGCCTGATTCTCTCTCTCTCTGTCTCTGTCTCTGTCTCTGTCTCTCTGTCTCTCTGTCTCTCTCTCTGTCTCTGTCTCTCTCTGTCTCTGTCTCTCTGTCTCTCTCTTTCTTTCTTGTATCAGGAATTGAACTCAGAACCTTGTGGTTGCCAGGCAGGTGTTGTGCTGTGGAGCTGAGCTGTAGTCGGGCCCAAGGTGGCTATTTCTAATGATCTACTTAATGACTTACTTAAATATCAACATGTATTATATAAAGAATAATCCTAACAGCAGCTGTGAGTTCTGTTTTAGAGATTAAGAATAATGTGTGGCAAGCCCAGACAACACAGCCAGTGCCCACCGGCATTGCGGTCGCTGCCTTGGTTTCCTGGTGGGGTCCCGGCAAGCGGGGCAGACAGGGACGCGGCAGCCAGGGCCCCACCTGCGGGCCGGCTGGGCTGGGAGGCGGCCCCGGGGGAGACCTGTCCGTCTGACATCTAGGAGACAACGCGCTATTCTATTTGTCAGCACTAACCAAAAATTCCCGCAAAATACTTTCACACCTAGGTCCTGAAAGGAAGCCCAGGGGCTCAGAGAGCCGTCAACTGCGCACTGGTCTCCAGCTTCAGGTCCGCAGCGGCCTCCGGGTGGTCCCTCTGCACCCGACCGGTACCTGGACGTGCCCAGCGGGCGGGAGCTGCGAGCTCCGCGTGCACGAGCCGCTGCGGGGACTCTGCCGCGGCCTCCAGCCCGACCTGGAGCTCAGGGCCGGCGAGCGGGAGGCCCCCCGGGAGCCGTGCGTGCACGTGCTCGGCTGGGTGAAAGCGGCTCGTGGCCCTCCCTGTGCCCGCGTCCTTGGCTCCGCGCTGCGCCTGTGACTTGATTGTCGCTACTTATGAGCAGAGCGGGTCAGGCACAGTTTAACGGTCTACGCGCAGGCCTTGAAGTAAGTGCGGAGTAGCGGGAGAAAAGTATGCTGTGTTCTTCGCAGGCACCACTGACCAGGCGCTGCCTCTTCTGAGCAGAGAAGCACGCGGGGCTTCCAGCTGGCTTACATTTTCCTTAAAGGAGAGGTGAAGGGCCAGTATGCATGAACTAAAGTCGGAAAAGAACTTAGCGTGACTTAAAATTTCTGACATAAGCTTTGTAAAACTCCACTCGGGAATACTACGGCAGACCCAGAAGGAAACTTGCCGTTCCAAATCCTGCTGTCTGCCTCAGACAAGTTTGTATGAATTGCCTCCACACCAAAATGTAAGGCTTTGTTATGAAACACATCACCCGGCAGAAACTCAGACCAGCGATGTGTGTTCCCAGCGTTAATTGCTAAAGTCATTTGCACCTTTAATTTACTCAGAAAATTTAACATCGTAACTGTGATATTTGCTGTTTAACACTCAAAACCACTGCTAAAATCTGGGTAACTGCCAACTCCTGCTACAGACCCTTTTCCCCGCAAGTCAGAAAGCTCTTCCTTCAAGCTCTTACTTGAGGCACCGAACTTTCTAGAATATACTTCTTTCTTTCTCTTTTACTTTAGTACATGTTTGTAGTACCTGGCTACGTCTGCTGCAGGTGACTGGTAGATGTGCATAACACATCTCAATCCTTTTTCCCCTTCCCTCCACTTTTATTTTTCCATCATCACATTCATTTATCTTATAAGACCTTATAAGGTTCACTATCATATGTACAGATTAAAAAGCACCCTAGTAGGCTAATGAATGTATGAAACATGTAAGACAATTGTACTAAACTGAAGTGCGCTTTTAGATGCGTTGTCTGTGCGGGATTATGACACCTTCTGTCTTTTTCTTCCTTGTTCTCTCTCCCTATTATCTGTCTTTCATTTTGTAACCTGCACATATACTAAACTTTTCATATAAGCAAAACCAGGCCCTGGTTAAACTTGTGTATCTGAGTTACTTTTTTAAAGCACATTCTTTGCAAATGGTGTGTAAGTTAGGACTCAGATACGGCAATTTAGCAGCATGAGAAATTAATAATGATATTTGATTCACTCACTTTGGAGGTGAAGTAACAAATTCTAACAGTCAGAAACACTTTATTTTGTAAGATGGTATTCATTCAATTAGACAACTTTTGTAAAGTAACTTGCAATTTTACATACATGTACTCAAGACTGGATATCAAGATTTTTAAACAGATATACAAACTCATGAAAAAAACTAATTTTTATCTTCAAGAAACTTAAATATGGCCACTTCAAATATCTATTATGTTGAGAATGCTTTAGCAATATGTGAGTTACACAAATGTGTCAAGTACTTCTAGAAAGAAATATTATTTCCATAATTTTGGCATCTTCTTTATAAACTGCCAACTAATGTGTGTATCATTCTGGATCATAGAATACAACAATGCATAAAAATATCATAATCCTTCAATACATATAAACAAAATCTATAGTTCATTTAAATTCCAGAAAAACAGTCTGTCCTTGTTCCAAGGCCAGCTACACTGAGAAAAGCCTTCATTTCAAGTAAATAAGTAAATAAATAAATTACATAAAATAATTTTCAGTTAATCAAGGAACAACTGGAAACACTGAAAAGGTATACAGACTCACTACAGCTAGCACCTACCTAGTTTTAAAACAACTCTTTGAAAGTTGAACAGACATTAGAACAGTTTCAGAGTGTAGAATAATTGGATATATAACAGAATGCTTCCACATCTGTCCCTTCCTCACTCAAAATTCCTATTACATGAAGATGATACACTGTTGCACTGATTAACCAGCACTGACATTCTCATTTACCATCTATAGTTCATTCAAATTCCTTAGTTCCTACCCATTGTCTATTTTCATACAGGAAACTTTCCTGCTATATTTAGTGGGCTGGTGGTCCTTTCTTGGTTATATCCTCAAATTTTCCTTGTTTTTAGCTTTCGTTTTGTTTTGTATTGTATTTTTGAGACAGGGTTTCACTATGAAGTTCAGGCTGGCCTTGAATTCACTTTGTAGCCCACGTTGGCCTGGAACTCACAGTGTTCCTCCTGCTTCAGCCTCCCAAATGCTAGGATTACAGTGCACCACTATGTATGGCTTCCTTGCTTTTAATGACCTTGAAAGTTTTAAGAAATTTCTCAAGTATATTGCAAATGTCCTTCTGTCCTAATGTCTGTCAGAAAAGGAACGAATAACTCTGTGTGACTGTTATATTTGATACCTTGTGTCAACTTGGGGAGTCTAGAGGTTTGGCTGAGCGACTCAGCAGGAAGCCAAGGTGCTTACTTTGTACACATCCTGAGCCTGTGGAAGAGGAGGGCATGGACATTGTGAGAGCTACATGCCCCCTGGGTGGGGGTAGGCTGTTTACAAGGTAAGGGAGAGAAAGAGGCTGCTTGCCTGCCATTCCCCCGTTTTGCTGGTTGTTTCTGCTGTGCTCTGCTGCCATGAACATTTGCCCTCTGCCATGTGCCACTCTGCCTCAGAATCAGCCAAGTATGAACTGAAACCTGCACAAACTGTAAGCTAAATAAACCTTTCTTTCCTTCATTTTGGGCATTGGGTATCTTGTCTCACAATGAGAGAAAAGTAACCAAGTCAGTGACTTAACTTATAATGCCCTGAAAGAGATACAGGCTAAGAGCAAAGAATAATCTAAACACATCTTATATCGAAGTGTTTCATTGTCTCTACTAATAATGCAACTATTACTCTGAAATTGCATAAGCATCAAAGTCTGTTTCCATTAGTACATGTTTGCCACAGGTGATGGTTGCACTCATGCTGGTAGATGTGGGCGGGCGTCCACCTTAATTCTGCATTCCCTCCCCCAACTCCTCCCTCACACCCCTTCTCTTGGTCTGCTTTCTTTTTGCAGAAGATCTGTTTCCTTTCTTGTGACAAACAATTTCATAAAATAATTATGTTAATGAAGAAACATAAAAATTCAAAATTAAGAGCCATACTATATTGTTAAAGTTGAATTGGAAGTATCAGTTTAAACTCATGATAATTTTATGTTTTTAACCATATGTGTTTGCCAAATTTCTGTTTATGACCAAAATGGTATATCCAGAACTTTACTGATACTCCTGTCTTACACAGCTGAGCACTGGAGAGAATACATATGGAACAGCAGTGCTCAGACTCCGGACCGCAGAAAGCATGGGGTTTTATCCCTGAGGAAAGGAAGGGGCCAAACACTATGAAGACAGAGACTGACTCAGCTCAGGGCTTGAGTGGTTTACAAATCACAGCACAGAGCAGGGGAGCTGGAGAAGGGCCATGGTCTCACTGACTGAGGAGGGACAGGGTCCATTTTAGAATGGCTGGCACTTGCAGAATTTATGAGGCAGAAAAACCCAAGAAAAGAGATGAGGAAAGATGCTCTTGGGCTTTTTGCTTGAGTAATGACCTGAGCATGCATGAAAAGAAATTATTCCAGGTCACCAAAAGCAGCTCTGTGGTGAATAGTTTGCTGTGGTCCTTGCACCAGCCACCAATGGCGAGGCATTAAAGGGCTTCCCTGTTGGAAATTAAGAAGTTCCCTCCAACCATAAGGTGCAGGACAATGTAAAGAAAGAGCTAGATTGGAGGAAGGGGACAGAACATTGGGAGAGGAGTAGGACCTGATCTGAGGCCGCAGTGAGCACAGGAGGGTCAGTAGGACACAGATATACTTGTGCCCAAATGACTATCCCGTGATGGGGGAAGGGTGGCCTCCAGGATACCCACATCTCCAACTCAGTCACCGCTACTGGTTGAAATGTCTCCCCTTCCACCATGCATCCCTTGAAAATCTAATCCACAGTGCCTTGGAGTGTGATGATATTTGAAGCCCGGGATGTCATTGTTAAGGTGAAACGAAGCTCTTCAGATGAACCCCAATGCAGTTTGACTGGTGCCTTCAAAAGAAGAGGACATTAGGCACAAAAGAGCTCAGGGATGCACTACACCAAGCAAAGACCACACAGAATGTGGTGAGAAGAGAAATCTCACCTGCAGGGTGAGGAGCGGGGACTTGGAAGCATCTACACCTCCTTCTGTCAGGGCCTCACACTCAATTTGTAGAACTTTGATTATGAAATGCCTGTGGTCTAAGCTGCCCAGTGTGAGGTGAGGCACTTTGCTATGAGAGCTCTAGGAAACAAGTACAGCTACCGAAACAGCAGGTGCAATGTCCACAGAGAAGGGAGTCACATGCAAAGAATAACAATGCAGGGGAAATAATAGTTTCACGGTTTTGCATTTCAGAGTTACAAGGGGTGATATGTGCCAGTTCTATAGGCTAGAATCCAAGAAGAAATTCTTGCACTGTAGAAATTCCTTCACTGAGTTCCTAGCTTGGAAGTAGAAATGAAGTTTGGTGAGAAAAGCCCACTTTATTGGCAGTCTCTCAAAAAGGCCAGCGACAGTGAAGGCAATATCAATATTTCACAGGGACTAGGAACTGTAGAAGATTCTCACTGTAGAGGGTGGGTCAGACAAGGTGAGGTGATCTTGGCATGAACAAGACCCTACTATATATGTACGTGTGTATGGCTGTGGTTAGAATGTCTTCTCAGACTCAGGTTGAAATTTACATTGTGTTACCATTAATATGTGGCTTCTTTATGAGGTTATTGGGCCTTGAAGGTTCTGCTTGGATGAAGGAATGAATGCTGTTTTCACAGAGGTAGGTTTGTTATTGCAACAGTGAGTTCTTTATGAAAGGGTGAATTTGGTCCCCTTTTGTCTCTTTTATCTTGTGCTGTAGGAGGCTAGAGTGAGAAGGTCAGGTAGATATTAGCCTGGAATTTTGGATTTCACAGCCTCTGGGACCCTGAGAAATAAATTTCTGTTCATTATAAATTACCTATTCTCAGATATGTTTTTATAGCAACATGAGGTGACCTAAGACACATAAGTGTATTTTTATGTTCATGAATATATAAATAATAAGTGAAGACTGTTTGACTGTGTTAAATTTATTGTCCTAAGGTCATCCTGAAAAACAAACATAGTCTTAATAAGTTCTCTTTAAACACATTCAGCTTGGCCTGTAACAGACCCTTGTTCTCATTTTGCCATGGGGACAGTATGTTCTAAAATTATGGTTCACATTAGAAATTTAAGTTTCCAGTGAGCTATCTTTATTATGGAAGCCCATGGACTCACGCAATTTCTTTTCTAGGACTTAACATTGTGGGATATTATACTTTGAATTATTTATCGGTTTTGTCCCTTCCTCTGTGAACAGAGACTGTGTATGCTTTTACACTCCCTTTTATCAACAGATAGAGTGTTGATTGTAGTGATGTCAATGCTGAAAGTTTGTAAGTAGATACGCTTTTCAAGAATGCTTTCATTTCATTGTGAAAAGTGCAAAGATATAGTCTTAAAAGTTATATTGATTGAGTTCTGTTTTAAAATTTTAAAACTTTATTTAGGATTTAGGCACATGCAAATTTGTGACATGCAAAATATCACTATTCTACTGCCTACAAGGTGATTCTACTTACCTTCCTCTCTCACAAAGCACTTCTGAAACTAAGCCTGACACTGCCACTCTAATCATTTGTACCAACATTTATCACCCCGGATGCAGGTGGAGAGACAAGATGACAAGCTCGCTGGTACGAGAGGGGGGCTCTACCATGACTGGAGCTCTCACCAGATACTAGGCTTCAATATGTGACTGGTGGCAATAATCACATGCTTATTAATCCAGTGTCAGATACGGCGCGGAGTGATTTATGCATGTTCTTAAAATTAATCCTACAAAAGCACTGCAGTTTGGAGTGAAGAGGTGATTAAGGAGTTGTTCCCGGGCAGACAGGCTGCACGTTGCTGTGTCCTGTGTCCGGACAGGTTCCTGTCTATTTGACCCAAAGCTCTTGCTTAACAGCTTGCTGCAGGCACAGATTTGGATGAGATGCATACGATACCGGACAGCTTCCTAAGGCTTTTATCCTGGGAAGTGGGTCCGAATTATTCAGATACTTTATTCCAGTTGTTTACAGAGGCAAGCAACAATTTCTTGTTCTCTGAATAAAATTTCAACGCAGCCTGTACACACAGGCCTCTCCTCACCAGGTCTGCTCGGGAGCTGCCCTGCAGCACTGTCAATGTCCCCCTGTGAGGGTCCAGAAACGCCTGAGCCCAGCTCCACATACCCACCTGCGGTGTAGGTCTGCTGCATAAATTGCTCCTCCCTTCTAAAGACAAAGCCTGTGCTTCTTCAAGGTCGAGTGTGATTCACCTTCCTCAGGGATGCCTGTCTTAACAATTTGCTCTGCAAGCGCCTTCCTTTTGCTTTTCACTATTCTCAGCAGCATTTCTGAAGATCCTCTGTCTCTGTCTCTGTCTCTGTCTCTGTCTCTGTCTCTGTCTGTCTGCCTTTCACAAACACACAGATACACCATTCACTGCTAGGTGACTCATTCTTTTTATTTATTCATTCATTTATTCGTTCTGATGTTTTGACTGTGCACCTGCTTGGTACATGGTGTGTCTTGGTTACTTTTCTCTTGTTGCTGAGACAAAATACGCAACACCCTAAATGAAGGAAGGAAAGGTTTATTTAGCTTACAGTCTGTGGAGGTTTCAGTCCATACTTGGCTGGCACAGAGGCAGAGTAGCACATGGCAGAGGGCAAACTGTTCATGGCAGCAGAGCATAGCAAAACAACCAGCAAATGGGACGAATGTCTGCAAGCAGCCTCTTTCCTTCCCTTACATTGTAAACAGCCTCCCCCACCCAGGGGGCATGTAGCTCTCACACAGTCTCCATGCCCTCCTCTTCCACAGACTCAGAAAATGTACAAATTAAGCACCTTGGCTTCCTGCTGAGTCACTCAGCCAAACCTCTAGACTCCCCAAGTTGACACAATGTTTCAACCATAACATGGTGGTGACGCAGCTGCTGGACAGTACAGTGCAGAGCAACATGGTGAGAAACTCAGCGCGGTCGGACAGCTGCTCCATAGGTTCCTGCACCTGTGGCCGTAGAGCGCCCAGTACCTGGCTGAGACTGAGTGCTGAGAGAGCTTCAGGAAGGAAGCAGTGTGTGCAGTGAGACACAAAGATCAAGAACAAGCCACCCTGAGTGGGTGAGGATAAAAGGTATCTCAGATGTCAGCCATAAAGGAAAGAGCTCGACTGTGTGAGACACATAAGGCTGTGTGGCTGGAACATGGCGAGCAGGAAAACAGTCATGGAAGGTGGGGTTCCAGACTGGAGGTGGTGACAAAAGAAACTAGGCAGACTGGCAATGACAAGGACACCTGTGTTGGCTGCACCGAAAGCCACTGGAGGGTTCTGAGAGGGAAGATGATGATCTAATTTTTCTTTTAGAAAGATCATGCTGGCTACCGACTAAACACTGACTCATGTTAAAGCCAGAATGTGAGAATGGCTCCAGCAGAGAAACAGAATAGGCTTCCTCTTCAGAGAGCAGCAAGGGTGAGAAGGATGGACCCTTACCAGCACAGGCTGCAGGTCAAGGTGATGGAACTAGATCCTAGATTTAGTGTGACTCAGGTGCTTAAATAAGTGGGCTATGTATAGAATTTCTGAAAAGATTAGGGGATAAGGTAAGTTTGTGCGTCAAAAACACGGGTTCTGATCGAATCACAATAGGCATGGAGATACCCATTTAAAATCAAGGTGGAATGGGAAGAAGGCAGGATTCATTCAAGTCTACATTCAGAAGAATAATCAAGGATAGAGAAATAAATTTAGACGGCATTAGCCTCTGAAGGATAACTGAGGTCTTGGATCTGATATTGAGCAGAAATATAGCGATCCTAGCAGAGAGCCCACAAAACAGAATGTTTCCGTAAGCCATGTTTTAACCATCTTTAAACAGATAATGATTTTTTCTTTAAACAGAAATAGCTGTAGCGAGAGAGGATATTTACTGAAAACTTTAACCAAAGATTTGAACTTAAAATAAAGAATAAGGTAAAAGATTTATCATGCCATTTCATCATTTCTAGATTTAGGGAGTCTAAGAGTTAAGAAGGGAGAAAAATGTCAAAACAAAGAGAAGGGAACAAAAGTGATGAAAGTGTATTACGTGTATTTATGAGAACGCCCAAACGAAATCCTCTGTTCTGTATAATTAATATGCACTGGTAATCAAATGATGTTAGTTTAACGTTTTAAAATGTGGAGAAAATTGTACATTGAAACCCTAATCTCCAATGTGATATTCAATGCTGGAACTTTTAGACAGTAACTAAATTAGATTAATAATCTCGTGATAGGAATAATGCCTTTAAAGGAAGAGAGGAGGAGGATGAGGAGAGGGAGGAGGAGGGAGAGGAGGAGGAGGGCTGATCGAGGCGGAGTCTGGATGAATCACTAGCTCTTGCTCTTTGCCTTTGTGCTGCCTTAGCATTTTCCAGTGTCCTGTAATTTCAGTTTCTGGGATTCTCACAGCACCTTGCTGGGTCCGGGCTTGGGCTCTCAGATTTCACATGTATGAAATGAGGTTCTCATTCTCAAACCTGCTTTCACTGCACAACTGTGTTTGCTCTTATAAACAACACTGGGCATTATCTTCAGATATTTCTAGGTGCCACACTCTGTCAGTCTTAGGTTTTTAATGTCTTTTCTTTCTTCCTTGCACTTGGTCTGGTCCAGTCATGTCATCATTCACATACCTTTTTTCCTACACATTTTACTTACTTATTTTGTCATATTGGCCAATTCGACTACTATAACTCTGGTAGTCTGTGATCACATGCAGTGCCCATGTCTGCTACTTGGTGCTCACTTTGTTCATTCTGTTTGAACTAAAATTCCTGGGATAGTAATTTCATTATAACCACTGTCCACACAAAGCTACGAGCTTCCTTTCAATCATAATCACCACTGGTTTTGCTCTGTTTGTAATTGAAGATCTTGTCTTTATGACCTAGGCATATCTGCTTTATTCTGTGTCCTTTGGTGAGCAGACCCACGTTCTTACAAGCTCACCCAAGAATAAGTAATGTCCTTTTGTCAGTAAAGCCGTTTATTCCACCCACTCTTCAAACGTGTTTTGGGGCCAGAGAGCAGTGTGGAGCCTTTGCATGTGTATGTAAAATCTGGACCACTTGTAGGGAGAGAGGAAAAACTGACAAAACTCATTTTTACTACTCTAATCTCCACCATCACTTTTCAGTGGGTACACTTTATATTCTTCATTAGAATTGAACTGTTGAGTTCTTGCCCAGATATAAGTGTTTGGAAGAATAATCTAAATATAAAAAAGAGTGTTGTGTTCCAAGTTACATATTTTATTTCTGCAAGTAAGAAGTCTGAAAGTGTCCTGCCCTGTTTAACCATCACCGCAGAGACTTGAGTAAGTTAGCGCTGTAAGGTGCAGCAGTAGCCCCACTGGAAGGGACTTCTGTGACCCCTCACTGTGCTTTTTCAGTGGGAAAGACGCCTGTAAGAAAAAGATTAATACATAAGTCAGACTTACAATGCGTGTCACAGTTCAATGGAGGTTGCGAATGGAATGAAGACAGTGGGCACCAATACTTGTATATTTGAAGCAGCTGATATCAAATGCGCATATGCAGCTGAAAATAAAATTTACACTGAAAACTCGCAATACTTTAGGTTGAAAGGATATTTTTTATTTCCTTTACCTGAGGCTAAAAAAATCCAATAGCATATACATGTCAAAATCCCTATTTAGCAAAGTATAAATATAGATGATTATGTAACCCAGTCACATATTGTATTGAGCGTGAGCATTTTTGTTCCTTGTCATCAATTTTCTTGCCATAAATGAAAGATGACTATATAGGACAGGAGAAAAAAAATCTAGGATTTGATGGTTTGAGCTGACATTAAAAATAGCTTTTGTATACATAAGACAGAAGTTTTTATATACATAGGACAAACAACAGT
This sequence comes from Dinomys branickii, assembly GCA_004027595.1. Classification (NCBI taxonomy): domain Eukaryota; kingdom Metazoa; phylum Chordata; class Mammalia; order Rodentia; family Dinomyidae; genus Dinomys; species Dinomys branickii. The sequence goes on from PVLD010002803.1 coordinate 80,736, forward strand.
CAGTTCCTCAATTATTAAAATGATTCAGATATTAAGAAATTTGAGGAATTTTGATGACTAGTTAAGGACCATTTAGCAGTCAATTTTTAGCTTGGCACTGAGTTTTGAAATTATGAAAACAGAACAAGAAGAAAAGTAGGAAAGAAAAAGTTTCCCCCAGTCATTCTCTCACATCTTTAGTGTGCTCCTTTATGCCCCCTGCAACTTCCCCTTTGCTGCCTGTCAGGCATTGCTCATGAATAAGGGAGCAGCTGGACAGCAGCCTGTGTGTACAGCACGTGCGCGGTCCTGGGTTGGAGCCCAAGTGCATGCGCACATGCATGTGTACACGCTTGTGCCTAAAAGGGTGAAACATCCAGCAATCAATGCCCAGTAACATCTCCCACAGCTCTGCGATTACTGAAATAGAACTAGTGAGTTGTGATGTAGAGTGCCATTTCCAATATTCATTTTAGTCACTCCTGGGCAATCCTGGCATGGTGTATTTAGTATTATTAAGATTCATTAAAATTTCCATTTTTATCCCACTTGAAAATCATTATTTGTGTATTTACTCTATGCCAGGTTTTCCTGAACATCTTAACGATTTTCTTGCTTTTAGTTGTTCTTTCCTTAAATCCAACCATGAATCAGATCAACAATTCTGCCTAAAACACCAGGTTAGGCTTGTGATCCTGGTGGCATCTTTATAGTTTCTTGACAGTCAGATGTTCTATACTGGAGCGCCACCTCCCACCTTCTGGCTTCAAGCTGTGTAGATCATCCTCTACCGTGCTTCTCTCTGTGCTGATCTCCAGTTTCACTAAGTCCGTTTCTCTGAAGTTACATAACAGGCCGTGCCAAGTTTCAGGTCCAAGCTGTCACCTACACTGCTGCTCTCCCAGTTGAATCTCTACCCCAGGCTCACCGAGCCTTGTTATCTGTATAAACCATTAAAATCCCCATGCTCTTACACGATAAATACATTTATTGAAACATCAAATGGAACCCCATCAGTATGGGGTTATATATAAATTTAAAAAGTAATAAATAAGTAAATTCTATTTTCCAGACACCCTAGAGAATCCCCACATTCTCCATTCTAGAATAATGTAACTGAATATTGTGGAGTAATATAATGCAGTGATTACTCACTACACTTGCCTTCCAAATCTGCCTAGGTGGGTGAGTATTGTTAATACCAGTTTGTTTTTCTAAATATAACAACAGCCTTCATGAAGTAAGTACTTAATAAGCACTTTGTGAGTAAATGAAGCAAAATGGAAAATAATTTCATTAGAACTAATTAATGCAGTATCCTGAAAATGCAACAACATCTTGTTTTCAGTTGAAATTCATTAATAGAATCCAGTAAGTTGGTATTGATTTCCTTTTATAATGAGGCACTAAAAGAATTTGAGAATGAGACTGGAATTCATTAAAGTTCAGAAGGCTTTTGATCATCCCAAGCTGAGTTTTGGTCCTAGCTTTCTCATTTCTGGTTTATGATGGAGATTGTATGTGTATATTTCTGAGGTGTGAATGACATCATGCTTTCTAAACCCAGGCACAGTGCCAGGCGCCAGGGAGATGCTCAGCACGTTCTGTTGCCCTTCGTGCTAAGGGCTGTGATGCCGCTGCTGTTCACACTGAGGCCTGGAATATATTACCTAGAATGCAAGCTCAGCTTGTGGGACAAAAATAACCAACATTTACTTTCTAAACAGGTAGCAGTTACCGTTGTTTGCCAGTGTGCAAGTGTGAAAATAGATAAGTACTGTGGTCCTAAAGAGGATGAAGAACTTTTCTCCATAAGATAATTTAGAGACCTGAGGCTTCCACTCTATTATTCTGTCGTGCGCTGAAGTGTGGAGCCTTTTCCTGCTCCAATATGCCTCACCTTCAAATCTACAGCACAACTTGAACGAAAGAACAAAGGTAAAGAGCAGATACCTGTTTTAAGCATTTAAGGCAGTAGTTGGACGTGTTCCTTCTCCTCATCTCATTGCTTCGTCACCTCCTCGCATGGCTGTGTTCACTGCAGGACACGCTAGGAACTGTAAACCACAATTGAAGACCAGTCCACAAACTGAAGAAAGAAGAGAACTGTGCGATCATAGAAGTTCCCCTTAGGCAGGAACTGCACAGTCCTCTTTGATGTGTGATGCTTTTCCAGCTCGTGGGGCTCAGTTTGTGGTAGTATGGTGTCTGGAGAAACCATTAGGTTGCTTTTGATTTTAAAATGTATTTACATTAACATCTACTTTCCAACGAGAACTTGTAAACTTTAGCTTATAAATTTGAAAAGACCAGGGTGGCAGGTAGAGTGAAAATAGTTGTAAACTCAGCACTTGTACTCAGGACAGGTCTAGCCCACGAAAAAAATGAAACTGTTGGAGTGATATCCAAAAGAAAGAGAATATGTGATATAGCTTCGTACGCACACACATTTATGTTACATGGAAAGGAGAATTTTTTTTGTTTTAAAAGTAATGAAGACAGCATTTAGTGGTCTGTATAAGGTTGATTAATTTTTTTTTTTTTTTGGCAGTACTGGGGATCAAACTCAGGACCTGCATTCACCAGGCAGGCGCTTCTGTCATGAGCTGTATCACCAGCCCTTCAATGTTGTTGAATTACTTTCAGTGTCATAAAAGTTTTGCTTATGTGAGTTAGAACTTTGCTAGCCTCACTTTTTTCGTAAAAAAGTGCACAAGGCAGAAAAATACAAATTTTAAAATGAAAACAAACATCAAGCTCTGTCTTACTGGTGTCTTATTAAACAGATAAAATAGTGTCACTGAATGAAACATTACACTGTAAGTCATTCTCATCTAGACAGATGTGACGGTTGATCAACTAAGCACTGCTCTAGGTACAGTACTTGCATTGGTAGTGTTTGACATAGGGACTACCAGGACTGTCTGGTCGGGTCTGCATTTGTCATATGCCACTGGCTACCAAATTATTTAACTTATATTTGCCTAAGTTCCTCATCAAAAATAATAATAACACCTTCTGCTGTGGCTGTGCCTAGATGTCCCCCCAGAGCCTCACACGGTCATTCGTGGGGCCTTTCGGAGGTGGCTGGATCTAGCGTGTGAGTTGTTGGGATGAGATGCTTGGACTGGTTCCTAGCGGGCTCTAGGATGATAGGTGTGGGTGCCGCCCACCCTAAGAGTAGCCGGGATGAGAAACAGGGACAGACAGAGCTGCGGTATTTGCTGCCGGTTGCTTGTTGCTTATACCTCACTTCCTTGCTGCCTTAGCCTGCCCTGCTTTGCCATGGGCTGTTTCTCCTCTGTGGTGCTCCTCTGCCCCTCCTTGGAGCCAGCTGACTGTGAACAAACCTTTTCAAACGATGAGCTAAATACATGATGTTTTAGGTACTAGGGCTATGACAATTAATCAAATAGAAAAACATCCCAGGCTTTGTGGAGCTTACATTTTAATACCACCTCATTTCAACCCAAAGAATAGGCCTTACTACCCTCATTTTACTGATGGGCAAACTGAGTTCTATATGGTTAAATAACCCTTAGTTATAGGGGCTGATCAGGCCTTCAGTCTCCCCATTGAGTGGCTTAAGTAAAAGAGACAGTTGAAATGATTTCAGGGCTCCAGGATGGTCTAACTCTCTTACACCTTTGATATTCTCTGGGTTAGACAAAGGCTTCTCTGGGCAGCCCATATTTATCTGGTTTAAAAACAAAGGAGGAAAATAAATAAATAAATAAATAAAAAATAAAAACAAAGGAGGGGGATACTTAAGAAAATGCAGGAATCTGAGTGGGACCTTGGGAGAATTTTCCCAGGTACTTGATAATGTTAATTAGGAGAACTACCTTATCTTTAGGTTGGTATTTATTGTAGGAATGTGGAGCCTGCAGCTGCTATCTCCTTTAGGTTAATTGGGGTTGGAGCCAGACGTCCTCAGATGTGGCTTTATCTTGTCCTTTGAGGCGTCACAACTTCACAGGCCAATACAGGCCTAAGGGTGAGCAGTAACTCACAGAGGTTTACTTACTATGAGTCCACTGCCCATACCCTGACAAGGTGCCTAAGCTTCAGACAACTCACAAGTAAACATGGAAAGCCAATTGGTTAAAATTAAATTCTTCTCAGAACCAATTTGTAGTAGTCTCCAACAAGTTCAGAGCTGTGATATAATTTATCCAAATGGTTAATTGGTAAACAATAATTAACAGAGCTGAATGTCACCCAGGGGCTGGCTGAGTTCCAAAAACAATGGTTACTGTCACTCATGTACACAAATGTCTCAGGCTTCTAATGTGCATCGGGCACAAAGTAAGTCACACTGCACACACAGCTGGTGAGAGCTGACTTAGGCGTGGCAGTGATACATCTTGAACCTTAGCTTTTCTCGACACTCTGATGCCACAGACTAGCCTCAGGTCTCTATGTCCCTGTGCATCCACATAAACTTCCAGTTATGACAGACATACTGGGGGCAAGGAAGAAATTCATTAAGAGTTAAACCATTCCTATTGGAAGTATTTGAATGAGAAAGGAATAATTTGCATGGCAAGTTGTAAAAACAGAAAATGTACCTCATTGAAATTCAAGGACTGGATCAATATTCTCAGAGGAATGGATGAGTTCTTTTACTGCGGAACTGTGTCTAAATATAACTCCTGTTCTAATTGCTTCCATCTACACAAGGGAAAGTAGAAGATGCCAGTGAATTAAATGAGGAAATGGATTTTCTAACTTCACTTTTTATGGCAACTTAAACACCTCTGTTTATGCATTGTTTTCTCACTTTTGTAATAATTTTGAACCTATAACTCATGAAAGAAGCTTTTGTGAGAATCTTCAAGAATAAAGAGTATTTAATTTGATTTATCCAGATTATTTATAGAACATTCATATGTCATAAATATTGTGCACAAAGCAATCTTTGAGAATATACATTCAATAAAAATGTTTGATACTTACATAATGATAAACTGAATTGCATTGTTCTTTGATAATTTAAAAGAAAATTCAGTATTACTAATGTCAAAAGTCATCATCCTAATATATTTTATTTTCCACAATTTTTGGTTTGCAGAAAAATTGAGCAGAAAGCATGAAGAGAATCGCTTCAGTCCTGCTCTCCCAGTTCCCTCAAGTATGACCTTCTTAAACTACTACTGTATAATTTCTACAGAGAGGACCCAATGTTGGTGCATTATTTCTCTTTTATTAATTAAGTTTATTGGTCCATTTTAAACACACATAACGATCACTTTCATCATAGGCGCTTGCTCCTCCACATGACTTACCTCAATTCCTCCTTCTCTTTTTCTCATTTCCTGTGCTCCTTCCAATCCCTCTTCCCCTCTTATTTTCAAAAGTTTTGTTTCCATTTTTCCTTCTTTCCTCATTGTTTTTCTTTGCCATTCCTCCTATCCCCTGTCCCCTTCCATAGCTCCAAAATGACCATTCCTATTTCATAATACTTGGTATACATGCTGGTCTGTATTTACACTTCCAGTTTCTTGCACCAGGGAAACAATGTGACACTTAAACATGTGTCAAGGTGTATCTGTTCCTTAGTAATGTCTACAGCTTATCCCTCTTTATGGTTGAATATTAAAACAAAATCTTCTTATTCCATTCATTGGTTGATGGGCATTTGGGCTGATTCCAAGATTTAGGTATTATAAATTGTGCTGGTATAAACATGGGTGTGCTTAAACCACTGTGGTATATGTTTTTAATTCTTTCAGAAAGATACCAAGAAGGAGAATAGCTGGGTCAAATGGAACCTCTAGTTTTAGTGTTTTCAGTAATCTTCATACTCATTTCCACAGTGGTTGTACCAGTCTGTACTCCCGTCAACAGTGGACAGAGGTCCATTTTTCCTCACATCCCCTCCAGCATTTGTTATGGGTTGATTTCTTGATAATAGCCATTCTTTCTGGAATGAGATGGAACTTCAGCCTTGTTCTAATCTGCATCTCTCAATCAGTGATGTTGAACATTCTTTCCTATATTTATTGTCATTTCTACTTCTTCATCTGAGAAGTGTCTATTCATTTCAGATAACCAGTTTTGGATTGTGTCTTTAAATTTGGGGGCTCTGATTTTTTGAGGATTTTATATATTCTATATTTTGAGTCCTTTGAGGAAAAACAGGCAAAAGATTGTTCCCACTCTGTCGGTTGCCTTTTTACTCTTTTGATGATTTCTTTTGATGTGCAAAAGCTTTTTAATAAGATTAGATTCCAGTTGTTGATTCTTTGTAATATTTCTTTTGTGATCTGGGCTTTGTTCATAAAGTCTTTGCTTACACTTACACTTTCAAGAATTCTGCCTATTCTATCGTCCAGCAGATTTAGCATTTCTGTTTTAGTATTTAGATCTTTGAAGCATTTTGACTTCAGTTTAGTGCAAGGTAAGAATCTTGGGTAAAACTTTTGTCTTTAGCACATGGAAAGCCAGTTTTTCCAGCACCAATTACGTAGGGACATTCTTCCAGTGAGAATGTTTGACCCCTTTGTGGAAGATAAGGTGGCTGAATGTGTTTGGAGTTGTTTCTGTATCTTCTAATCTGTTCCATGTATTCTTGTGTCTGTTTTGTTTGTTTCTTTGTGTTTTTTTTTTTTGCAGTACCATATTGTTTTTATCACAGTACCTTTGTATTATGATTTAGAGTCAAGGATTGTGATGCCTCCAGACTTGCCTTTGTTGCCCAGAATTGTTTTTGCTATCCTATATCTCTTCTAGTTCCAAATGAATTTTAAGACTTTTTTCTCTAATTCTGTGAGGTGTGCAGTTGGTATTTTTACTGGGATTGCAGTAAATCTGTATAATAGTTTTGGGAATATGGCTAGTTTTGTTATATTGGTTCTTCCTATCCAAGAGCTTACATTTTCTAAGACCCTCTTTGATATAGGGTACCAAATATTTCAATGTAAAGATCTTTTACTTCCTTTATTAAATAGATTACTAAGTATCTCATTTTTTTCCAGTGTCATTGTGAAAGATGTGGTTTCCTTAATTGCTCTGTCCATGAATTTGTTATTTGTATGCAGGAATGCTGCTGATTTTTTACTTTGTTGATACATTATATCTCATCCAAATCCGTACTTTAAGTTAGGACACAACTTTCTATTTTAGATCCTATTGTCTTGACACATGCATCACCATTATGGTATCATACAAATAGCTTCACTGCCCTAAAAATCCTCATCTGTTCACCCTTATCTCCTCACAACACGCAGTCCCCAGAGACCACAGAGCTTTATCATGGCTTTGTCTTTTCCAGAGTGGCATACTTAGAGCCCTATAGTGGGTGGTCATTTCAGATGGGGTCCTGTCACTGAGCAATGTGTATTTGAAGAGATTGGTTTCTTTTGTATGGTACTTAGAGGAACGATGTAGTTTGAGGCTTTCTTTGCAGGGATGAAACTTCCCACCAGATCCTAAGCAATGTGCACCCAGGCTTCCTTAACAAATTGCTTACTTATGGGGTGGGGGTTACAAAGAGTACCAAGACTTGAAAGCTGACACTAGCCAAACAAAGTGAGATTATTTTGTTACAAAAGAGAGATTTAGGCGCAATATGGCAAGGATGATGGGATGCCATCAACTTAGCTTTGTTTTTTAACTAACATGTGGGTGTATTTGGAAAATGTAAGAAGTCTCTTAATTTCACCAAAGGAAATATCATTCTGGGCAGGTATGCTGTAATCAGAAGCACCTTTCACGGAAGGAGTTGGCTTTCCAGAAATCTTGAAGGAATAAGCTAGACTGTTAAGAGAAAGACACAAGGTGAAGAACTGTGAGTGGCCTCAGTACAGAAAGCAAGTTCTGTGGACAGGGACAAGGAAACACAGATTTCTCTCCAACAGTCATAAAATGCGGCTTCTGCTGACAACCACGTGAATGCGAGGAGCAGCTTGAGACAGGACACAGCCTAGGGAGCACCACATTCACAGCCTCATGATGTCCTGAGAACCAGGACTCCTGACCCAAGACACTGAGTTAACAACTAAGTCCAGTGTCAGCCACTGTTGGCAGAACATTTTTTGTAGCAACAGAGAGCAAATTTACTTACATACTGTGTTAGTTTGAGGGACAAAAGAGTACTGGAAATCTATCCACACACTGTTGACCAAGAATCCAGCCGAGGGCCTGGATCCCACAGAAATATCCTGCATGAGTCCAGCAGAAAACCTAGAGCTCATAACAATGCATCCCATGGGTCCACCTGGAGGCCCAGAGCCTATAACAACATCTCATGGAGGCCTGTTTCATGGATTGTGCTGGGAAGGCCCAAAGGTGGTAGAATCTAGAAAGTCTGTGCCAGCAGAATGAAGGATCTGTTCCAGCAGGCTGAGGTATCTACACTGGAGCCAGAAAGCAATGCTCAAAAGAACCAGAGCTCCCCCAAAAGGTACCACAGCCATCCTCAGCAACAGTGAGGTCCCAAGCATCTCTGATGATCAAGATGGCCAAGTTCCTATCAGGGAAGCCAACACAACAGGCTTCTTCAGGAGCCTGAGCTGTGCACCTTCTTCCCCTCCAGAGCCAAGAAGCGATGCTCAAAGTAAGAACCACAGCAACCCCAGAAGGTACCACAGCCATGCTCAGCAACAGTGAGGTCCCAAGCTCCTCCATTGGTGAATATAGCTGAGTTCCCACCAGGAAAGCCAACATGGCAAGCTTTTTCAGGAGACTGAGCTGTGCACCTTCTTCTCCCTTAGAGCCAGGAAGTGATGCTCAGAGTGAGGACCAGAGCTCCCTCAAAGTAAACCAAAATTATTCTCAGTGCTCAAGGTCCTGAGCTCCTTGAAGGATGAAAACAGTCAAGTTCATCAGGAAAGTCAGTATGACCAGCTCCTCCAAAAAACCAACAGCTCCTTATAGCTTCTACCAGCTCCCAACAGCCTTTCTCCACTCCCCAAAGCCTTTTTGGCTTCTTCTCCAGTTCTGCCTCTTATGCTGCTGGCAACAATCCCCAGGTGGGCCTCCCACACCCAGAACCATGCTTACTCAGTTCAGCTGGGGGTTATACATTGACCACCAGTTATCAATCCACTACACATATACATGTTCAAGTCTTGACACAAATACCTATCAAATGGATCAAACTTAAGATATTTCAGTGTTCTCTATATAACCATCCATCTAAATGCATGGCTTGTCTTGGTATAAATTTAAATAAATACAACTAGAGAATACAGTGCACATTACAGTTATTAACATGAATCAAACCCACATTAATGGGCTTTCCTCTGACCTTTCCCCACATGGGTATGTGATGTAGTGCCATTCTTGACAGAACCATTTGCTTGACATTCTGACTTTCTTTTCATGAGGTTCTTTTCCCTATTTACCTGGTGATATTTCTGAGCCTACTCGTGAGGGCAGACTGCCGCAGGAAGGGCTTCATCAGGAGGCAGTTTGTGATAACAAAATTAATTTCCCATATCCTCCTGGTATTTCCAGTTCCCAGGTACATTGCCATGACCCTCTGGCCCACAGGATGGCTCTTACTGTGCATCCCTGACCATAAAGCCCTTCTCATGCCCTGAGACAGAAGAGGAGGGGAAGGTTGCATGCCTGCTCCAGGGTCAGTTGGCTCTGGGCCCCTCTCACCAACACATGTGTCACATCTAAGCTTGGAACAACTCCCCTCCTCCCCCGCTGCCCCTTTAGTTTTCCAGAATTATTCCTGTACATAGTTTTTGAGCTGTGACCGCTCCTTCAATCTAGTTTCATCTTCAATCACATTTTGATGATGCCATTCAGGTCCACCAAGAGTTTCTTTTCTATTTCTAATTTTGTTCTAGAATTTTAAAAAATTACATCTATAGAGAGAGAGAGAGAATGAGAGAAAGAGAGGGAGAGAGAGAGACAGAGAGAGAGACAGAGAGTTGTTAGACAGCAAAAATAAACTCTGGTATTTTATTCCACAGTAGCATGACTATAGATAGTGATAATATCTAGAGGCAAAAATTTAGAGGAAAATATTTTAGTTGTTTTTACAAGAAATGCTGAACATTAGAATCAATATACTTACCCCAACTGGAACACTGAAAATGTATATGTGCATCAAAATATCCCATAGAACCCTCTAAATACACAGAGCTTTTATCTTTTCATGTACAGAGTCCACCAAAAAATGTATACACTCTTCAGAAAAAGAAAACTAGTGTGATGTTTCTTAAACAGACGGTGCTACCCTCGTATGGGTGACCCAAGAGGATGTCATATATAGAAGAAAACCCACCACACTGCTGGCCCTTAGAGAACAAACTGAAAATGCATCTGAGGCAACCTCAGTGACCAAGGTCACCCAAGCAGCAGTTTGCTGTACTAATAAATGTCTAGAAAAAGAGGGTCACCACTTTGAGCACCTCTTGTATTGTGGAGGCCAAAGGTAATGTGGTAATATATCAGTTTCACACTGTCTCAATAAATTTAGTATTAAAATATTTACACGTTTTTCTTTCCTGAAGTGCGTATACATTTTTTATATATTTGAGTACTTATTTAATAGGGGAGTATTGTCTAGAGTATGTACTCAACCATTTTACATTAATCCAGAAACAACATTTCAAGTTTAAAACCATTTGGAGAACTTATAAGCAAAATAAATTTTAAATAACTTTTGAAAAGTATAGAGTTAAAGCTTTACATAAAAATGAGAATTGAACAGAATTTTACGAGACCAGAACTCTAGCACCTGAGCTACAGAGCCTCCTCTGAGTAGAATTTTAAAAGATAAAACAAGGGGGACATTTGGAACGTACCTGACAAAGGGTCCCTACAATCTATAAGAGAAATATTAAGGTACCAATACATACATTTTTAAAATGTATTAACTGAGACCTTAAATGATAAAAAAGAATAAACATAAAAATACAGCCATGGCAAATGGTTTGTAAATTTAAAGGGGGAGAATGTGGAGCAAGATTTTGGCTAGGACTCTCTGGGGATCTCCACAGGGCCGTCACTGAGAGAGGCGGCAGTCCTGAGTTGCTACTCCCTCCCTCCGTCCCCGACTCCTAGTTGCCACTGCCTCCCATGTGGGCAGGGAGAGGGCTTTGAGCCCACAGCTCCCTGGAGCCCAGCCCCAGGCCCTATCCCCAGGGCACTGCCCAGAAGCTTGTCCTGCAGACCGTGCCTCTCCAACTGTGTTAGCTCTGCAGCCAGTGGACTGGGGCTGCTGTCCCTCCCCAGCTTTGGGCAACAGTGCAGGAAGGGCTGTTCAGCTGCTGAGGAGAAAGGGTAGAAAGCCTCACATTACTAACAAGATCTTTGACATGAGCAATAAAGAGAATATTCTCAAAGCAGAAAGAGAAAAGAAAGAAAGAATTCATCAGGGTAGACCTGGCTCAACCCACTGCAGACATTTTAACAGAAACTTTACAGACCAGGAGAGATGGGCATGGGATTTCCACAGTACTGAAAGGAAAGAGATTACCAAGGAAACATGCTATACTCAACCAAACTAGCATTTAGAAATGAAGGGTGGGTAAAGGCATTGCCAGGAAAGAGCTGAGAGAATACACTGACATCACATGCTCTGCGCAATGATAGAAGGAAGACTTCAAAGAAGAGAAAGAAATCGTGATGCTGAGAAAGCAGGAACAGGCATAGAACTTTGGACCCGAGTGAAGACGACACAAACCGAGAATGCTCTGATATCACAAACCACCCACACCTTCTGTATGAAAACTAAACAACTAAAAGCAATGAAAATGCAGTATAGAAAGTTGTAAAATGCCTTACAGCAAAAGTAAAACTAAGAGGAAAATTGTAACGATAAATATCTTAAGCAAAAAAAAAAAAAAGAGAAAGATATAAAAGAAACAATCTATCACTGGATATCTAAAGAAATTAGAAAAGCAAGAAAAAGAATCTCAAATGAGTAGAAGAAAGGAAACAACAGGGCTCAGAACAGAAATGAAGCAGACTAAAAATTACGCAAAAACTAACAAAGCACACAGCAAATTTTTCAAAAGGATAAACACAGCAGATGCACTTTAAGACCAAAAAAGAGGCAAGACACAGATTACATCAGAGATGACAAGGAACTATTCAGTGACACCTCAGCAACAAAAATATCAATAGAGATTACTATGAATAGCTACACATAAAACCTTTAATAACCTAGAAGTAATGGATAAACTCCTGCAGATACACACCTTGCCAGAACTGAATGATGAAGAAATTGAACACGTGGGCAAACCAACAATCAGCTTGAATCAGTAATAAAAGTCTCTCACAAAAGAAATCTCAAGACCAGAAACTTCACTTCCGAGATCTTCGAAAAGTGTAAAGATCTAATGTCAATTATCTTTAAATTATCCAAAAATAAAGAAGAGGAAATAATTGTTACAAATGCATGCTATAAAATGTGTTACCTGATTCAAAAACTAGATAAAGACACCCCAACATACACACGCACATGTGCACCAACCCACAGCCCAGTATCCTTGATGAACATAGTTGCAAAAGTCCTCAACAAAATGCTGGCAAAGTAAACTCAAAACATATTAAAAAGATTATTCACCACCATCAAATGGAATGCATCTCAAGGATACGAGATGGCTTAACCTATGCAAATCAATACTTTTAATCTATCACATTAATTCACATCATAGAAGTAAGAACAAAAAACCTATATGACCATCTTAATAAATGCAGAAAGGACATCTGCTAAAATTTAACACCATTTTATAAGTATAGGAGGCATGTACCTCTATGTAATAAAGGTCACTTGTAATAAGTCAATATTTAACACATTGAATGGAGAAAAGAGGCAATCTTTTTCTCCAAGATATAGATTAAGAGAAAGATTCCCACTTTCACAATTTTTATCCAACATAGTGTTGAAAGAACTAGCCAGAATAATGAGAAATAGAAAGGACATCTAAATTGAAAAAAAAAAAATACAAGAAGTCAAGTTGTCACAGCTTGCAAACAACCTCTCTGTCTCTCTGTCTCTGTCTCTGTCTCTGTCTCTCCATATGTGTGAAGACTCCAAGGACTTTAACAAAAAACTTATTACAAATAATAGACAAATTCATAAGATACCAAGTCAAGATATAAAAATCAGTAATGTTGCTCTACACCCATAGTGAAATATCTGAAATATAAATCAAGAAAGCAATCCCATTTACAATAGCTACAAAACTAAATATCTAGGAACAAATATAACCAAAGAGGTAAAAGATCTTTTACATAAAAACTGTAAAATTTTGGTCAATGAAATTGGGAGGACACAAATTGGAAAGATACCCTGTTTTCATAAATTAGAACCATTGATACTGTTAAAATGTTCATAATATCCCAAGTGACCTACAGGTTTAGGGTAATTTCTATTAAAATACTCAGAGGATTCTTCACAGAACTAAGAAAACCAATCTAAAACTTTATGTAAAACTCCAAAACACTCTGAGTAGCAAAATGCATCTTGAGCAAAAGGACAAAGCCAGAGGTATTCTACAATTTGACTTCAAAATATGCTATTAAAGCAGTAGTAATTGAGACATCATGGTACTGACATACATGCAAACACAGACCAGTAGAACAGAAAAATGTGCCTAGAATTCAACCCACATATCTATGGCAAACCAATTTTCTACAAAACAGTTAATAACATGAATTAGAGCAAAGATTTTTCAACAAATGCTGATGCAAACTTGGATATCTACCCAAGAGCAACGAAAGAGCTCTCTCGTGGACTGCATAAATGGGCCCAAAGTAGATCAAAGACTTACATGTAAGACAAGAAACTCTGAAACAAGCACAAGAAAACATATCAGAAACACTTCAGAACATTAGAATAGACAAGTGTTCTTTGGGGTGAGACATAAAAACCACAGAAAACAAGACTAAGTAAGCAAACGTGATTATATCAGACTAAAGAACTTGTGCACCACACAAGAAGTAAGAATGAATTAACAATCTGTAGAATGGGAAAAATATTGCAGTTTCAATCTACAGATTGGACAAAGGGTTAATATCCATAATATATGTCAGCCCAAAGTCTTGCTAGTAAAAAATTAATAAATAACATAATTTAAAAATAGCCAATAGAACTACATGGACAAGGGGCTGGGGATATAGCTCAGTGGAATAAGCGCTTGCCTAGCAAGCGCAGGGTCCTGAGTTCGATCCCCAGTACCGCAAAAAAAAAAAAAAAAAAAAGAACTACATGGACATTTCTCAAAAGAAGACATACAAATGGCCAATAGAGATATGAGAAAATCTTCAACATTCCTGATCAACAGGGAGCTACAAATCAAAGCCACAGTACCAACTCACTTCACCCCAGTAAGAAAGGCTGCTCTCAGAAAGACGAAGGATAGTGTGCACTGGTAGGGACCTGAGGATGAGCCTCTGGCGGGGAAAGGAAACCAGCACTGTGCTTACACACTCGCTATGACAGCTCAAGTTTGTAAGGCTGGGTAGAGATGTAGCTCACTATAAGACTCTGGGTTTGATTCTTGGCACTGAAAAAAATTATCTGAATCACAAAGTGAGGAGCAATGCAAGCCAGGAGGCACAGTGGCACATACCTCTAGTCTCAGGTCTCCAGGCAGCTGAGGCTGGAACACAGGGATTTGGGGCCAGGAGGAGCACTGGAGCCAGACTCTGTCTCACTTTCCAGAGTGAAAAATAGCCCTGCTGCGCGGCCCACGGTCCTACTGCTGGGTGTCCAGATGAAGAAACCCGTTGTCAGAGAGACAGCTGCACATCCACGTTCACGGGAGCACTGTACACAGTCACCAAGAAATTGAGACCATCTAACTTCTCATCAACTAATGAACAGATAAGGAAAATGTGCTACATACAGACAATAGGTCGCTCCAAAAATGATGAAATACTGTTACCTGGGACGCCCTGGGTAGAGCTGGAGATCACTGTGCTAGGTAAAACTAACCAGGAAAAGAAAGCATGTATGGCCTGATCCCACTCATACGTGAAATAAAAAGAATGATCAAAATCTGGGGATGCAGTTCAGCAGCAAAGTGCTTGCCTCGCATGTGGGCAGTCCTTGGTTTGATTTAGCACTGACAAGCAAAAAGCTTTGACCTCACACAGATTGCACAGAGGCTGGGAGAGCAGGGAGGGGAAAGGGAGGGAGAGGTGGGCACTGCTGAGGTCAGGAAAAGGAGGTGCTGATGGCAACTGCAGGAAACATACTGCGCATTTCAAAGAGGTGAAGAAAGAGTTTTGGAAATATTTATCATGAAAGAAAGATCAATATTTGGAGAAATAAGCATGTTTAACCTGCTTTAAACATTATGCAGCATATACATGTATCAAAACACCACATAGTACTCCATTAATGTATACACTTTTTATGGTTTATGTGTTAGTTTGCATACAAGTTTAACTTAAATTTTAAAAAAGAGGATGCTGAGGATGAGTAGGTAAATGTGAAGGAACCTCCAGAATTGAAAAGTCATCATTTTACAATCACTCGGGTAAAGACTGCAACAAGCAAGCAAAATAATATATGCTAAATTTCATAATTTTTAAGAAGGGTAGAATATTTGTGTGGCATTAAAGTTTTTACACATAAAAGTGATGATCCCGTGAAGAAAGTACCCCACTGTTGAAAAGGTAAACAAAATTAACGTAGAGGGCAAATGGACACGTACATCCAGGTGTGACACTCGGAGGAGGCGCGCTGTGGCCGCCCACGCCATCTCAGCAGAGGACCCAGGATCAGCAGGTGAAGTGAAGAGTACTGGACAGACACAGCGTGAGGCTCGTTCTCATAAACAAGGGAAAGGCTGTGTTCTTCAAGGGTGTGGAGATCATAGAGGTGAACAAGGGCTGCAGCAGCATTCTGGGTTAGAGGAAGCTAAAGAGATGACAACCAAATTGCAAGAGCTGGTCTTAGATCTGACTCTGTAATGCAGGGGAAGACACCCATATGAAAACTACTTCATAAACTGATAACATTATAAAATGAATGACAAATTAGAGAACAATTATTGCACCAGCATTAATTTCACCAAACCATTAATGGAACTTGGTGTCTATGAGAAAAACCTTATTCTTTGGTAGTACGCACTGAAATATCCACGTTTAGAGGGTAACACCTAAAGTACTATGGCCTCAAATAGTTCTGCAAGATAATTAGACCGCAAATGAGGTAGAATATTAACAATAGATGTGATAGTTTATAACTGGATGTTGCACAAACCTCATGTGCTCACAGGTGGGGCTGGGGAACGTGATTATCAGTGGAGTGATGCTCATCAGTAGAAATTATTGTGCTGCTAGGAGCTGGATCCTGGCTGGAGAAGGGAAAGAAGGGGAAATCATGTATGTACGTATATATAGGATAGCTAACAGTGGTACTACTGTCTTCGATTGCTTTACTGAAAAGAGCAGTTAATGATCACTGGTTTCATCATTATTGCATGTCTCTGTTTGTTTCCCTGAGAAACCACTTTGAAGATATCAATAGTAATACAACAACCATTGTTAGTTTTCTACCACTGTCTGTAACTCTGTACTATTTGTATTGTTCTTATGCTGTTTTGTAAATGGATGTCTGTTTGTTAATAATATGTTTTCTACCTTTATTCTTAAAAAAAATAAAAAATTAAATGTGAAGAGAAGCTATTTTAAAAACTGATATCTGAAAATTATTTTACTGTATTTGTTAGCACTTTTTCAATTTATTTCCATGTCTAGTAATTTTCTCCCTCTTATTATTTTCCTAGGGTGGCTCTAACAACATATGAACGCACAGCTTAAATAAGAGCGATTTCTGTTATATGATAAACCCAGAGTCACATAAAGAGCAAAATAGAAGACAGACAGTGGGGAGTCGGGAGACGGAGCTTCCTCCCCGGGAAAGGCACAGGGGTGGGCGAGGTGAGGGAAGGACCAGGGGACCAACTCCACGTGGAGAAGGTGAACACTGTGCCGCAAACACCTACAAATAAACTAAACCAAAAATAACTGGGTGGCTTGAAATAACAAAAACTATTATACAGTTCTGGAGACTGTCAGAGTGTAGGTGCCAGCAAGATTACAGTCCTCTGAGGCCCGTGGTAGGACCCTTTCCTCTCCTGTCCTCCATGGCCAGGCAGCCTCACCGCTCTCTGCGTGTGACGGCATGGACAGCTCTGCTGCACCTGCATGTGGGCTCCCTGTGTCTCTCTGCCTCCTTCCCGCTGTGTATGTCCACCTCTGCTTGTCACAAGCACGCCGGTCACACTGTATTATGGACTGGCATGGTGACTTTAACTCAGTTATCACTGTAAAGACCTCATTTTGAAGTAAGGTCACATGTACATGTGCTGGAAATGTTAAACATTGAAAGCACACAAGTCAAGCTGTAAAAACTCCACTTGTCAAATTATGATATGATACTATTTCTGTCTTCAGGGAAACTATCTGCTGAGTATGTCCTAACCCTCTCAATGGGCGAAATGCACTGCATCTGCATGCTATTGCCAGGCAGCATCTTCTCAGTTAGTTGGAAATTTCTAGAGTGAATTCATGCACAGTACAGCACAGGGTTCAGACAGCAGTGACAACCTGGAAAGTATTCCCCAGCTCTTCTCTAATCGCCTCACACAGAGAAAGAGAAACACGGCCTCAAGTAAGAAAGGGCAAGCAGAAAGCTCAGATAGTACCCCTGGGCCTCAGTGGAGGTGCCTAAGGAAGAGACTTAGGTTCATTGGGAAGTAGCAGAAATATAATGTTTAATAATATGTCCAGTGACCCGGAAATGTCTTCTTTACATTCATATTGCAGTATTTTGTTTTAAAACAAAATCCTCTCCTGGAAGCAGTAGTAACAGTTTCAAAGCAGAAACAATAGCAAGAAGCTAGCCTATTTCCTTTTTTTCTTCCAAACATTGCATTCAAAATATAAGAAGGACGAATACATAACAAATAAACAGAATAAGGTATCAGGTAAAGTGTTAAAGAAATACAAAGTATTGTTTACTCACTGAATGAATTGTAGATTTGATCTTCAAAACGAATCTTTATCTAATTTGGAAGATAGTAAGTGGGGAATCTGGGAGCAGCACAATATTGCCGTTTTGGTTCCCTCAAACCACTTTCTCTTTACTAGTTTTACCCTTTAGCTCTAGAATGTTCCCTGAAAATCCCAAGTGTTCAGAGGTGGGGAGTTTGGAAGCTGATTAGGTCATCAAGACTCTGTGCTTATCAGTGGATCAATCCATGGATGAGTTCGTTCCTGAATGTACTGCTAGAAGACAGGGCCCCAGGATGCGACCTAGGAATGTGTATTGTGTGCCTGGTTCCTCCGTTTTTTCTCTGTTTTCTGGTAGCTGTGGGTTGGGTGCCTTTCATCTGCCATACCCCTGGGCCATGCCACTTCTGCCTTGCAGCCAGGTGGACCATGGACGGAATCCTCTCAAACTGTGAGCCAAATAACCCCCCATTCTCTAAGATGTGAGTGGGAGTATTTGTCCCACTAGAGGGGAAGCACTTACCACAGCAGCCACACAGAAAGCAGCGTTCTGCTACATATTATGACTTGGGTTCAGGATGTTTTGGGTTTTAATGCTACTTTGGGCCAAGGGTCAGTGTATATTATTGAGGTCTATATATTAAATTACACATAACTTATTCTAGTTTTCCCACAATCAGAATGTACATGCTGCATGGTATTGAATCTGTCAGAAAAGCATGCAGTAACTAATTATACACGCAGCGGCCTTGCAGAATCAGGCTGGACCATTACTCAGCACAGCTGCGTGGCACCGTACTGGGAGAAAATGTTTTTCCTTTTAGAGACGGTGAGTTTTGGGCCTTGTCCATTCAGGCTCACCATAGCAAAATGGATGACTTTGACATTGTGAACATTATTCAGAGCCAGTTCCAAACGTCAGATTGTGTCCTGACTGTAAACACCCTGCTCTTCCAAATGAATGGTGTAGGCTTGAAATTTCCCATAAGCAACTCTAAGGACTTATTATATTCAAGCTCAGATTGTATCAGATCATCATTTTTGTTGTTGGTTTAATCTGAGTGAGATGAAAATTTATTATAAAAGGCCATGGATCTAAGGACAATTCTGGCAACACTGGCACCTGCCTTGGTGGTCTCCGACATTCACATGCAGGTGATCGTGAGTGTGGCCGGTTCCCCCAGGATGATGTTTTGTTTCTGTTCTCTCCCCCATCACATATGTGCCTTGCTCTTTATTATAATGAGTGGGGAGAAATGAGATTCCAGACAGAGACATGGATTTATTTTAGTGTCTAAAGTGTACCTTAGTTGACCAGCCACACTTCTGCTGGTCTACAGGCCCAACTCCTTCAAGACTGTTCTAGTAAAGCTTATCCTACATCAATTACTCTTCCAGCTTGGATTTCTTAGTATTTGACTGTTGCTGGAATAAGAATACAATTTTTATTTTTACCCTAAAGAAACATCTTTTCAATGCTATTGGCACTTTCTCTTCCTTGTGGTAAAGATCTTACATCTCGTGTTTTTTAATCTCCTCAGAATGACATCTTCTATTTCATTGTAATGCAAACACAAAAGTCACTGGGAAAATGACGTATTTTGTCCTGCAAAGACTTTTGGCTTTGGTGCCGGTGCTCGGTGATGATGTATTATTAATTCAGTGCTTTACTTGCTGTACATCTTGCATCCAGTAACATGCTCCGAGATAAGGACAAAAAACTGCAAGTGTCAGGAATGAGACATATCTTTTTTCCATTTGAAGTTTATCTTTAGAACAAGAGTGATAGACTCCAGGTTGGCCCTACAAACTGAGAGTAAGGAACTCCAAGAAGAAACTGGTTTTTTGAATGCTAAATGTGCCCCTTCTTGCCACCGCAGAGGAAGAGCTCTGCACACTGAGTGACTGCGGCTAGAATCCCATCTTAGGTAGCACACCAATTCCTCATGTAGCCGTGAGGAAAGATAAGCATTACAGGACATGCTCCTAGCACGGGTGGCTGTGCTTTAGGAGGAGGGGCTGCAGATATGACTAAGAAGTGCTGTGTAAGAACTGAACCTAACCTTGGAGCAAGAAGTAGTTCTTCTTGGGGCTCTTATCACTTCAAAATAAATGTATGAGAGTGAATATTACTTGCTTTTCTATCACTGTGGGTAAATGCAGCCTACCAGGTATATGTATAATGATATTGCCTTACATTTTTACAGATATTTCTTTACAGCAAGATTGTAGTTTTATTTCTTCAAGCAAGTTATTAGCTCCCTGAGAACAAGATCCACAACTTTTGCACTGTAATGTTTATTATAGAATTATCAATTTTAGTCATTGGTATACAGTAAATATCAGATATGTTGTTGACAAAATAATATCCTGCTTATTTGTGGCTTCATACCTCATGGAATACTGTTACGTGTACATCAAAAATATATTACAACTGAAGAGAGACAAATAGGAGAAATAAAATTAATTCTCTGATATATAAGGAAATAAGAGATTTGTTTATAGCTCATAACTGGGGAAACCAAACACAAATACAGGATAAACTTTGAGGATGTTGCTACCTCAAACACTGTTGGAGGTGGAAGTGTACTGCCCTCAAGCCCAATTTCACTCACAATTCTTTTTTTTCCTTTTAGAGCCACCACCTGGGGAGGTCCTGTGCCGCTCACCACAGTGCTTACCTCTCGGTTGCACCACACCCGGACCTCTCAGGGACCTGGGCCATCTGTGCAATCCCCGAAGATTCGAGATCAAAACCTTCACCACAATCTAGTGCAACGGGGAGACCCTCGGATCCAATTTATGAATTTTCCCTAAGACTTAGGAGGAAGCAAACTAAACAGAGAAGGGGCCTGAACAGTTAAGGAGCCGTGAGGAAAGACAGGCGTTCTAGGACACTCCTAGGAAACTTGGCGTGCCCGGAGGCCTCTGCCAGACGTGTAGCTTCTTTTCCTGTAGGAAAACAGAGTACAGACATCCGGCTTTGGTTCTAAGTGAAGACGGGAGCCCTTAAAGCCGCTTTCAGGGTGTGGACTGGATATAAAACAAAGGCGGCGTTATGTAACTGTAGAGGTCATTTTCGGAACGCACCTTAGGTTTGCTCAATTTACTATATTTTTCCTTGTATTAGAAAGCACTGTGGTCTTCCATAATATAAACTGAGGGAATTTAAGAAAACAAAAATCACCAAGAATCCGTGTCTGCAGAAAGAAGGAAGAGGAGGCGGCGGGGAAGCGCGCAGCCTTCACTGACCCTGGAGAGCAAGCTCAGCCAGCAGCCAGCGGCAGAATCCTTGCCCTGGCTGTTCCGCTCCAGGGCACAGCGAGCGCCGACCCCCGCCCGCCAGAACCGGGAGCGGTGCGAACAGCAAGTTAATACCGCTCAGCATCATTTTCATGGGATTTTAAAGGACAAGGTATCCCTCTTGGTCTCACTGTATCTCTAATTTTCTGCCGTTCCCGCCTTCTCTAAGCCCAAGCTCAAGCTTAGGGAAGGGATCGTCCTGAATCTTGTTAGAAGAGGACTGATGTTCTGATTCGTACTGAGAATCTTTCAATCACGGATTGCCTTAAATTGCATCACTTTGAGTCAAACTCTGTCCCTATCCTTTTCGTCTTCTCTGATTCTGAAGACATTTTTTCAAGATTATATTAGGAGGGCTCCGGAAAGAGTCCTTTGGATAAAAGGTACTTCAGGTGGAAAATAGGTTTTAGGGTTTAAGGTCTTTTTCCTTCTGATCTATGGCAGAAGCTTGCTGTAGCAGTGAGCTGTGAAGAGCTACGGAGCTGTGTCAGGCTTTAGAAAGAGTCTTAAGATCAGTTCACAGTTCTTTTCTTAGGCTTCAGAAGGAAGCGAAGATAAAAAAGCCAGGTATTTGCCGAGATACCGCTGATGATCTCTGTGATCCACACGGCTTGTGTAATTCAGGCGGCTGTAGTCAGGTTTGCTGGAATTGCAGCTAGAAACCACAGCTGCGAGATTGGCAACTCCGCTATAGAACAACAGCGGAAACAAGCTTAGCCACGCCCTAAAACTAAAATTACAGCCTGGGAATCCACAGGGAACCTAGGTTTGGGCCGATCTATTTTCAAGGAGCCTGATTTGGCAACTGCAGTGCAGACATTAAGATTCCAGTATGGAAAATTGCCCGTGGCAGTATTAATGCTGGGCAATTGACTAAATTTTGTTTTGCCAGTTCCGGCAGTGATTTCCCTTAGGAGCACAGGAAGTAGCATGATCAGTATCAAATGTCAGTGAGACCAGGGCTGTGCATAGGAGGACAATGAGACTGCAATTTGCAGAGGAATAGGAGTGCGGAGTAGAAATTAAGGTTAAAGGTAGGAGCAGCAATTGGGGAAATGTGGCTGGACAGAGAAGACGCAGCAGTGCGGGGGGCTTAGAGTAAAGTCCTGCCTGCGTCCCTAGAACCCTTGCCCAGGGCCAGTTCCAGGGTGCCATTTTCTCCTGCTGACCCCAACCTCCTCCTGGGTGGCAGCTGGGAGTTCTGCCTCGGGTTTGAGGTCAGCCTGAGCCCCTGCGAGCGGTCTGCTGGCATCACTGGAGAAGATGTCCGTCTCTGAGCATCCTGGGAGCACAACAACGGCGGCCCTCAAGCTAGAGCAGCTTTTGACAGCCTGCTCCTTTTTCAGTGCGGCACGAGGATCTAAGCACTTGTTTTCGCTCGGTATTTCCCCTGCTGCTACCTACACATATAATGTGCAGTCATGCCTACCACAGTCACTTTGATTTATCTTTATTTTTATGTAGATATGTTTTAAAGACAGCGGTTTGTAAAAACAAAATAAATACAAGAAAATGCCGCATGTCATGAACACCTTTTCATGTGGAAGATCACTTTGACAATTGTTGAAGTACGGTGATTTTTATTTAGCTCTTGGAGGATTGCGTTTGCTTTGTAATTCTGTTCCAACTGTTGGAATAATGTCAAGAACATAAACAACATAACGTAGATGTTAATCTATGCAGGAACCATAGATGTAAGTTACTAACAAAACACTGGAGAAAGAAGACACCATGACAACTAACTGCACAAATCTGGTTGCTACCATGAAACAAAACCTTTTCATAATTTAGTTGTGTTAGAGTCACCTGGAAATTCCTTTCTTAAGGCATGCTATAGTTGGAAAGTTACAGATTTATCTAATTTTAAAAATTGCATTAGGTGAAATTGCTTCCCTAAATGAGGTTGAGAAGCCTAGTTATGAATATCAAATGAAAATTATGTATAGAAAACTTATAAAACTTTTTTAAATGATGTGCTACAATTTTAAATTATTCTGTATTTCAAAGAAACAATTACTTCTGTTACTGGAAATTGACTTTTTTTGTAAAAAAGAATGTGAAAATGCCCAATGAGTAGAGGTATTTTCAATGCCCTTGAGTGATGGAGTATTACATTATTATGTGCACAGTTATGTCACAAAAAATACAAGAGCTATTTTTAATTTGCTAGGGAATATGTGTGGCAAATTGTATACCAGCTAGAAAATAAATAACTCCTAAAAGCATGGATACACAAATTTGATATACTGAAATACATTTTAACTACAACTTATATACTATAGAAAAAAGTATTTAAACAAGTCATACACACTCATCATTAGGACTAAGGTATTTGCATATTCTGTAGAATGTTGGTATTTATGAGTATTTTATTCAAGCATGTGAAAGTAATTTTATCATTAACTGTGAATCCAGATGTGTAATTTTAAACAAAATATAACTTGATTAAGTATAACTTCCTCTGCATACAATGAAGGACTGAGATTCTTTACTTTTTTATATTTCAAGCCCAATTTTAACAAAGCATTAGGAAGGAACTTAGGTATAAAACTATTTTGAATTTATAAAATAGTTTTTATCCCACAATCTCAAAATTATTTGCACTTGTTATCACAAGATGCTTGTCAGGCTCCTAGTTTTTATTATGTTCTTTTATTCTTTCAGAATAAGTACTACCATTTGGTTACACAGTTTTGGAAATTTCCTATCCAGGGAAATAGCTTGTTCAAATTGTGAAACCCAGCGCTGCCTTTACCGTACAGACTGGGGGTTCTTGCATGGAATCGTGCTTGCCAAATTTCTGCCAGTCATCAAGGTGTGTGTGTGTGTGTAGGTGGGAAGATTAAGGAAAAAATGTTAGCTGTCCTTACTACTGTAAGACAGAATGATCTCCGCCTCCTTATAGACCATGTCTGGCTCTACAGTATACTAAATTGGAATAATAAAACCTTTTGACTCATCAGTAGAGATTAAATGAAATATTATACATGCAAATAATGGTGCAGTTCTTGCCCTATTCAGGTTTTATTTTAAATCTCTACCATCCCTCCTGGATTCATCAAGCCCAGCACTCTCCACCAGTGGAATCCGTTTTACTGATATGCTAAGCTGCACGGTTGAGTGCTGGACGTTCAAGTAATACACCAAGTTCCAGCCACCGCTAGTTCCTGCTCTTTACGTTTAACATTGTATTTGCCAGCTTTGCTTGTAGAGCTGTGGTGGAACGGAACTTTGCTGTGGATCTCTGCTTGCTTCACTAATTCTGAATGTATTACCCACAAGAATATTTTGTATCGACAACTCACTGTCTTGGATATGTGGATGTAAATGATCCCTGCTACTTCTCTCAACTTATTGAATTGGATTTTATTCAGCACTGTTGCTGGCTTGTCTAAAACCTTGAATTACCTAAATCCTGTGGCACTGAAAGGCTGCCTATAAAGCTGTCATTTGGTTTGCTCTGTATCCGTGCTTTTTGCTACTGGCTAATGCTGCCAAGTTCTCAGTGAGAAAAGGGTCTAATGCAGTCCTGAGCCATTTCCCCCAAAGGTCTGCAAAACTGTTCCACATAACTTGATTGAAAAGTATGCATTAGCTTCGAGAAGACCTAGTCTGTAAAAGCCATACTGATCTGAATGAAAATTGTGTAGACTGCAATAACACTAAGAATTTTATTTATCTTTCTTCCTCGTCCTCAGAATTCCATGAGTTCTAAAGGTTACGTTGTTATCACTATTTCGCAGATCAGCGTTTGGCAAACTGTAGCCCATCAACTCAGAATGATTTTCTCTTTTTTAGCTTGTATACAAGTGCCTATCTGCAGCACACAATAACCGCATTCCTCTGTGGGAGTTAGTACATTGACATAGCATAGCTTAACCCCTTGCTCTCCCTGGCCCTCCCCTGCTTCCATCTCTAATCCTCTTCCCTCTTCAAAAGTTCTGTCTTCCTACTCCCTGTTATGTGTCTTTTATTTTGCTCTTATTTATATTTTGAATTTCTCATATAAGAGAAATGATTCTATATTTAAGCTGATGTGTCTGACTTACTTCACTTAACATTATGCTCTCAAAGTGCGACTGTTTGCCTAGAAATGTCTGGACTTTGCCCTTCTTACGGACCAGCAGAGCTCCACCGTGTGCACGTATCACACTTCCTTCCTCCATCTATCGATGGACGCGTGGGCCACTTTCAGGATCCAGCTGCTCTGAGTAGCGCTCCTATAACACAGGGGTGCACATGTCACTGTGCTGATGTCTCTAAAAGTGGCTGAAACAGAAGCACAGGAGGAATACTATTCCATGATATGAAAGCTAAACCGAAGCATCTGTAAGTGAAGGTTTTCTGGGCACACCCGCATTCTTTCACTTGAATAGTACCTGTGGTGGATTTTGCTCTACAAGAGAGAAGTAGTTGCAACAGAGACCTGCAGTCTATAGTCCTGAAATACTTGCTTCCTGATCCTTTATAGAAACTTTGCATTTTCCATTTCTAGATGGTGATACAAAAGCTCAGATAATTCTGAAACCTGCCTAAGGATCCTGTCAAAGTCCGTGGTGACGCAAATAATATTCACGTCTCATTGGAGCTCATATTCTTAAGAACTATGCTCTGCTGCTAGTTTTGTTTGTTACAAACAGGGAATCTACCTTAAACATTGAAAACAGGTCACAGTTTAGAGACTCTCCAGTTATACTTTCTATCTTGCCATCGCACACAATTTTGGCAAGAGGCGCCTGCCACCACTTGTGCAGAACGGTGCGCTGCTGAATTTAGAAAACGAGCATTTGGTTTAGCTGAGGTCTGCACAGCACAGTGAGGTCCTGGTTCTCTTTCAAGTGGAATGGTTGCCAAACCCCCTATTATCAGTGCTTCCACTTCTAACTCGATTTCAAAAGCACAGTCCTTGTGAAGTAGATTTTGGAATTGGCTAAAAGGTATGAGGACAGTGTCCAAGAAATAATAACCAATGATTATTTAAAATTATACATTCATTTAACTGCCAGCAAAATTTAAAAAATCATTTCCTGGTTTCAGAAAGCAGAAATAGTGGCAACAAGATTTGGCCTATGGAACAACTGAAAAAATTACATTGTTAGGATCATTCTCTCAAAGCAACATTTTAATGTCCAGTGTCATTTTAATGTCCGGTGTCTATCTTAAAATCCACTTCAGGTGCATATATAATATCATTTTAACTTTCTCCTTGACAACTTTCAACTGTTAGATGTAATAGTTTACAATAACTGCTATCTTGACTTATTTTCTGGGCAAAACTTGCTTCAAAACTAAGCCATTTTTTAAAAGTAAAGCAAGTGAATTTTCACCTAGTTATGTTTCCCCTGCTCTCTGAATCTTGGAGGTTTTTGTGTATGTGTCTCATATCACAATATTTGCCTTTGTTACAGCAATAATTTTCTTTAATCCTATGTATCCCTATTATATACTGAAAATATTTTGAAAGCAGGTACTAAATCTTAAGAAGGGTTTTTTTTTTTTGCGGTACTGGGGATCGAACTCAGGACCCTGCGCTTGCGAGGCAAGTGCTTATTCCACTGAGCAATATCCCCAGCCCCAAGAAGGTATTTTCATTCATTCTTGGCTCTAGGTGATAAATGAGAGATCAGTAACTGGAATAGAATATTTAATTATGAAAATGTATTTTCATGAGGAAATATATACTTTTGTTTGACAGTCACAGAAAAAGACAGATATGTACCACATTATCACTTGGGTTTAACTAAAGCAATCTTGTCTGTTCATGATCTTTGATTTGCACTGACCCTTTGGAAAGAAGGAGAGGATAAGCGTGCTATGACAATTTATTTATTTATGGAAAATGTGAATAAGGACAAAAGGCTTTCCAGAGAGAATTCAGAGGACTGGATCTGGAAATAACTTGTATTCTCAAAACAAGGCAGGTGTAACATATGATGCCAGGAGTGCAACACTCAGTCTGAACCTGTCTTCAACAGTACCTTCCTTCTAGCACAATCACAACCCCTATCACAGCCCTTTTCTTCCCCATCTTCTAATATATATTAAACACATAGTAAATGCAAGACATTGCTCTAAGAACCATGTCTATATTTTATGTTACAAACATCTCAAGTTAATTGGTGTGGTAGATAGATAACTGTGGTTCTCTGTTCTTATTTATGAGGATGAACATTTTGACAAACTTTGTGGTTAAAACACTAATAGGCAGGTCATGTGTTTTGAACCACATCCAATTAATTCAGTGAAAGATCAATCAACTTTTCAAATGTTTTTATGGTTTTAAAATTACCTCAAACTCTAATTCTACCCTTTGCTGACTTTTTTGAGATCATCACGTGTAAGCTTCATTCCCTCATGGGATGAAGTGGTTATGAGACTGAGCCAATACAATGGCTGTGAGGACTGATGAAGACGACGCATTTAAAATACCTGATACATGCTGAGCTCTCCGCGAACACTAGTTATTGTGCTTTTGCACCCAGATCAAGACAGCTGCTTGTGTTGTGGATCTTCTTTCCCATGTGGCAGACATTTTTAAATGGAGAATCTACGCTAGTACAGTTTGAATTTATTTAATTGTTTCCGTATGATACTACCTACCCACTTAGAGACATATGAAAAGAACTCCCCCAAGCCTGTGGGTTGCAGATATATTTTTGCCCATATTCAACAAAGCACAGAAGCACCCATTTTTAATTCAATTTTAATCATCTTTCAATTTTAATTTTTGACTCAGCCAGTTCTCAATAGTAAGATGTACAGGTGTATCTCATAATCCATTAGCTATTTAAAATTAATCTGAACTCAATATAAAAGCCAACACTCTGTTTTAAAAACATAGCTCGAGTATATTATACATTAGGTGAGTGTCCACTCAGCTGCCAGGATCTCCCCTGCACTGGTGACACCAGTGCAGGGCTGAGCAGCAGACCGCCGGCCGCCTAAACTGGCTACAGAGTACACAGTTTCTAGCTGGGTGTGGGGCTCATGCCTGTCATCCCAGCACTCAGCAGGCTGGCAGGAGGATCTTTGCAAGTTCAATATCGGCCTGGGCTACAAAGTAAGCTCAAGGCCACTCTGAACTGCACAGCGAGACCCTGTGTCAAAAAGACAAAAAAAAAAAGAAAATAGAGTACACAGTTTCTAATCTATTTTGTCTGATCACTTATGAAAATAATGTACCTTGGCTCAGAGGCCAATAATACTCATCTCGGTGAGACAAACAAGAGCCAATACAATCCCACCCCACTTGTAATGTGTGAATTATGTTAGGGCAGAGTAAGTAACTATACCGATCTGGATTAGGGTGTCAGTTAACTCCACACACACTAAAGATGAAAAACTATCTCTAAGCTTGAAGGTTAAGGAAGTACACTTTCTTGTTAATCTTAATGTGTGGCCTTGAAAATGGGTGTGTGCATTTGTGTGTGTTTGTGTGCATAGAAACGGAAAACAAGAATGTTAATCATATCTCCCTTCAATTAAATCAATTCTAGTTCATCAAATGTGTGTGTGAGTGCATGCATGTGTGTGTGTGTGTGTGTGTGTGTGTGTGTGTGAAGGTCTTACAGAAGATTATAAGGAAACAAGTCATTCTTGAAGACATTTCAATATTTTATCTTTGAGGAATCTATTCTAGTTAAATGTTACAATTTTTAAAATGTATTGCAACCTTTGTTATAATTATTAAGATTAGGTATTTTCTTAGCATCACCAATAAGTTTAACATTCAGTGTCCTCAGAGTGTGATTCTCTGTGCTAGCCAGAAAGACATCATCCAAGGACTTAGACATACAAGATCTTGGACTCTACTGCAGACCTACTGACTCAGAAGGACCCATTTCCAAATAAGTATGGGGCTGAGATCCAGAAGTCTGTGTTTTGATGAGCTCTCCAAGCAATTTAGATTCATGATGAAGTTTAAGGGCCTCTGGTCTAAATCAGTACTGCACAAACTTGAATATGTGTCAAGAAATGAAGAGGCAGACAGTGAGCTCAGTCATTAGATAGGGTTGACACCAGTGCCTGCTTCAGATACTTTCAGATCCCATCTGTTTATTTTACTTCTTTGGTTAAATTAGAGAATGATTTACATGGCACTATTTCTGTTCTACTTTTGCTCTTTAACAAAATCAAATTCTTATTTTAATGTCTAAAAGTGACATTGATCCCGTTCAGAAATATTCAAGGGTGACACTACAGTATAATTTGAGGTTCAGTGTTACAACACTCACGCCAATCTGACTTACCCTCTTGGCTTGTTATATTTTGGCCAGTCAACTACCAAGTTTCTATATTTGGAAAAGAATGAAACAGTGATGCTTCTTTCCTATATTTGCACCTTTTATACCAGAGGACAAAATGTCCACTCCGGCATCCACCCCTAACTACTGTTTACTCTTTTCAAGAGTGATTAATTATGAAGCAAACTGGAGACAGGTCATTGGCTGGGTGAGTCTTTCTGTTTGTTGGTATGAGTGCAAAATATGGAGGGTGGAGGGAAGGTGGGGCAGAGGTGGACAGGAAGATGGTAAGAAGCAACCAACAGCCCCCAGGCCTCAGGTTAGTGTCACTTTTCAGCCACACATTGAAGATGGTAGGGGAGTGGCTGCCAGGTCACCAAACGCCCCCTTGTATAACTGAGCATCCCAGCAGGTGGCAGGGATAGGACAGAAATCTCTGTGGCCGGCCGTACCTCTGTCCCAGCTGCTCTAAGGTCCACAGCAGCTCTTGTGCCTCACTGACCAACTCTGAGGACTGGCCTCCCCCTTGGTCAGTATTTCCAGTTGTCAGAGTCTGTTCTGTTACTTCTGCTCGTCCAAGTTTTGTCTTCCTGTCATAATTCCAGCTGGAATAATTACCCTGTCTCCAGAATCCAGTAGAAGTGATTCTAGTTCTAACTCTAGAACTGAGAACATTCTTTACGATTCTGCTGTAGTTACTCTTCCCAAAACTGGTCTTAGTGAAAAATATACAACCAAACTCAACAAATAATACCAAGCTAGAAGAGATCTTCAGAAATGTTGCACTTTTAAGGTTTCATCATGAACAACTAAGTTGATATAGAGAAATTCAATAAATGATAGCCTTAGAGATTTATAAATAGCTGCTTTCATGGATACCTTTAGCCTAATACAGTTTTATGTCTGTTGTCATCTTGGGGAATTTTACTATATGTTTATACACATCGATAAACTCATTGTAAATGCAGAGGCAGTTATTTGAGAAGCACAGCTAGGCTGTGGAATTTTTATTAGCATTTTCCAGGCAGAGAATTCAGATGAAATCTCTTTGACTAATTAAAGCACAGAATAAACTTTAAACAGAGAATCCCCCGTTGCTGTGGGGATTACTGGGAGCAAACCAAGGCTGAGAATCCATGCTATTTTCTCTCTCCTCCCTTGTCTTTTGCTGCTTCTGTCTTCCTGACTCTCTGGTTGTTCCTGCTCAGTGTCAGCATCCACTTCAGTTCCCCGCTGCCACGGTGCCGACCACCGCCGCATCTGTTTGATTCTTCCCTCCTGGACGTCAGGTACCATGAAGAGCCCCCAACAACTGGATGTCTCAAGGACACCAGACACAGGACAACTGCAAACAATTCATCAGCAACCCTATCAGCTTCACACACACGAGCAGGCACATGCACACGCACACACACAACCTACTTCTCCTTCTCTTTGCTTTATTTCAAAAAGGAGATTAGTGTTCTGAGCTGATAATCTTAGGATTTCCAGAAACTCATCTTTTCTCTTCAATGAAAATAATATATAATGTATTAGCACAATTAAATATGTTCACACTTATTGTTATACAGTGGATACATGAATCAAAATATCGCATTGTACTTCATAAGTGTGCACAATTATTGATAACAGTGAAAAATGATGATAGATGAAATCATATTAATTAGAAATGTTGTTCCCATTGTAAAATATTTCTCATTCTCCCTTTCACTCATCTCACAATGCCAATGAATTAGTCCATCACCCATTCCAGGTTTCTGAGAATACTCTAGCAGCTTCCTAATTTGTCTCCAGATCTGTACTTCCTCCCAATCTTCCATTAGTGCCACTCCCTCAGTGTTCCAAGATAATGCCTAAACTTTCATTAAATATTTATACACATGCATAACCTCATCCTAAATGCAGAATATGATCCCTCATAATTTGGCTCAAAACTTTTCTCCCATCACTTATTTCTTCTCCTTTGCAGCTCCCTAAAGTCCAAAAGCAAGTCGTACAAACTCTTCACTGATTTAGAAAAACCCCTTCTTTGAATATGTATGTTCCCTCTGCCTGGAATCCCTCCTCCACCTCATATAGCACCTTTACTCGGCTACGCCTGTGCCATCTTGCTCATCTGCAACTCTGCGATCTCCAAACTGAACTGGACAGAAGAAGTCCTGAGTGTCCCATAGGTATCCAGCAAGTAGCAGGCATCTCGTTTCGGCATGAAAAAGGAAAGGAGGGAGGAAGGACGGAAGGGAGGAAGGAAGAGAGGAAGGAAGGGAGGAAGGATGGGAGGAAGGAAGAGAGCAAGGGAGGGCGGGAGAGAGGAAGGGTAAGGGAATGAATGGCAGGCAATGTGCAAACTGCACCTATAACTAAGGAGGCTGGTTCTGTTCTGGAAAAGATGATGGACAGAGAGTAGTAAATTTCTCAAGGCATATACAATTGATTGCAGATAAGAATTATTTGAGAAGATACCATCTTTTCTTTTCATTTAATGCCACATGAAGGAAAGGGGGGGTGGGATGTTTAAGGCAGACTATATTGCTATTCTTGGCCTCTATCAAAAATTATTTTGAAAATTTCAGCAGAAATTGTCCACATCTAATGGAAAGCCACACTTCAGTGTGTAATATGAGGAGTGTCTTCTAATCAAAATATCGATGAGTACCATGAAGCACATGAGGAAACGTATATTTGGACCTTTGATGATACTGAGGAACAACTGAAAATGGAATTACACTAGTATCAGAAAAGGTCTCTTCAATTTTGGTTATGTGATGAAAACCTAATGTGAACCCTGAAATTTCCTTCAGAATAATATAAAATGATGGAATAGTAAGAAATACAGGTAAGGCAGCTTGAGGTGACTTATGTAGAACACACAAGAAATAATTAGGGTTCGTGAAAATGTCTTTTATACATTTCAAGTTATCTAAAATTACATTTAAAAATACATTGTCATCATGATCATTGTTTATGAAAATATGGACAATTAAAGTGAAATCAAATACTTTTCTTGCTGTTTATGATACACTTTAATTTAAAATTTTGTCTCCCACATTCTATTTTGTTTTATTTAGAAATTTTGCTTCTGATGGACCAGTGTCTAACCTTCCAACTTTGGCAAACACTATTCTATACAATGGAACAAGACATGTATTAGGTTCCCCTGTCAAATGCTCACTCCAAGAATTTTGTTTTCTGTATTAAATGCCAACCTTCTCATGAGGTCCTCAGATTTTTAAACATGTCCCTA
The DNA here is from genome assembly GCA_004027595.1 of Dinomys branickii. Classification (NCBI taxonomy): domain Eukaryota; kingdom Metazoa; phylum Chordata; class Mammalia; order Rodentia; family Dinomyidae; genus Dinomys; species Dinomys branickii. The sequence goes on from PVLD010002803.1 coordinate 113,445, forward strand.
ACTGGCTGTGATTGTGTCACATGATTACTGTCATATATATGCTACAGATGTGTGCTATGTTCTGCTCTACGTATCAGCATAGGAAACTCTGCTACAGGGCATTGGGACATGTATGTAAGAAATCTCAATTTTTCCCCTTCCTTCGTTGCGTCCCTTTTTAATTTTTTGACAGCATCAGACTCATTTATTAATATTGTATGGTACATACTTATAAAGTTAATCATCGTGCATACAGAATAGCAACCAGACTAGCAGGTGAAAAATGTAGAAACACATGACAATTGCACTAAATCAAGGTGCACCTTTAGATTTGTTGTCCCTGCTGGATTGCAGTAGGTTTTCTCTTTCTCACTGTCTGCCTTGTACTTTGAAATTCAGCTGTGTTCAGGTTTCTGACACAAGACGGACCACGCAGTGCTCAAGCCCGTGTGTCTCAGTGACTTAACCTCGCGTTGCGGTCTCAAGGTGCAGCCATGTTCCTGCAGATGACACAAGCTTGTCCTTTTTATGGCAGAGTAGTACTCCATTATGTATAGATACAACATTTTTAATCCATTAAAATATTCGTGGGCATATAGGCTGCTTCCAAGATTTAACTGTTGTGAATTGTGCTAGTAAATATGGGTATGCATGTGCCTCTATGGTATGATGTCTTTAGCTCTTTGGAAGATACCTTGAGGGGAACTCACTAGGTCAAATGGAATTTCCTTTTGTTTAGCTTTTGAGGACCCTTCACATGGATGTCCATAATGGTTTTATCAATTTACTCTGCCAAGCATCAATGCAGAAGTGTTCCTTTCTCCCCTGAAGCCTCTTGAGCCTTTGCTACTGGTTGAGTTCTTGATGGTGGCCATTTTATTCTGGGTAAGATAGAGGCTTATTTACCGATTTGCATATGTTGAACCATCCCTGCATTCTTGGGATGAATTGCACTTGGTCATTCTTTCTGTGGTGAGATGGATTCTTAGTGTTGTTTTAATTTGCATTTCTCGAATGACCAATGATGTTGAACATTTTCTCATATATTTATTTGCCATTTGTATTTCTTCATCTGAGAGGTGTATATTCATCTCAGATGCCAATTTTTGGACTGGGTCTTTGAATTTTGAGGGCCTGATTTTTTTCAATTCGTTGTATGTTCTAGATAGAAATTTTTTATCTGAGGGACAGTTGTCTAACACTTTTTCTGAACTTGTAGGTTTGTTTTTCACTCTGTTGGTGATTTCTTTTGATGTGTAAAAACTTTTTAATAAGATGAAATTCCAATTGCTAATTCTTTGAAGTATTTCATGTGCAATTTGGTTTTTGTTCATGGACTCTCTGCCTATCCCTATGTCTTCAGGATTTATACCTACTTTCTCTTCCAGTAGATTTGGTGTTTCTGTTTTATTTATTTATTTATTTATTTATTTTTTGGTGTTTCTGTTTTAATATTTATATCTTTGATCCATTTTGACTTTAGTTTAGTGCATGGTGATAGACATGGGTCTAGTTTTAGTCTTTGGCATGTGGAAAGGCAGTTTTTCCAGCACCATTTATTAAAGATGCTGTCTTTCTTCCAGTGAACATGTTTGGCCCCTTTGTCAAAGTTAAGGTGGCTGAGTGTATTTGAAATTGTGTCTGCATCTTCTAATCTGTAGCTTTGATCCTCAGGTCTGGTTTTAATTTTTTGCAAGAACCATGCTGATTTTATCATACTAGCTTTGTAGTATAATTTCAAGTGAGGGATTGTGATGCCTTCTGCCTTGCCTTTCTTGCCCAGGATTGCCTTTGCTATCCTAGGTCTCTTCTGGTTCCACATGAATTTTAGGGATATTTTCTCTAGATCTGTGAGGAATTCTAATGGTATTTTGATTGGGATTGCATAAATCTGTATAAGAGTTTTGGGAGTATGGCCATTTTCACAATGTTGCTTCTTCCTATCTATAAGCAAGGAATATCTTTCCATTTTCTGAATTCCTCTTAGATCTTTTCAAAGAGTATGGTAATTTTTAATATATAGGTGTTTTAGTTCCTTTATTAGATTGATTCCTAAGTACTTCTCTTTTTAGATGCTATTATAAAGGATGTGGCTTCCCTCATTTCTCTCAGTGAATTTTTTGTTTGTGTGCAGGAAGGCTACTGAGTTTTGATTATTGACTTTGTATCCAGGTATGCTATAGAATTTGGTTATTAAATCTGGAAGACTTTTTCCTTTTTTTTTTTTAAAGGCTGAGTTTGTTTGTTTGTTTGTTTGTTTGTTTGGTACTGGGAAATCTGGAAGTCTTTTGGTGGAGTTTTTAGGATCTTCTGTGTAGAGTATCATGTCACCTGTGAATAATGATAAATTCACTTCTTACTTTCTGTCTTGGTTACTTTTCTCTTAGCTGAGACAAAATACCCAACACCCAAAATGAAGGAAGAAAAGGTTTATTTAGCTTACAGTTCGTGGAGTCTCAGTCCATACTTGGCTGGTTCAGAGGCAGAGTGGCACATGGCAGAAGGCAAACTGTTCATGGTGACAGCACACAGCAAAAACAACCAGAGCAAAAGGGGAAATGGCTACAAGCAGCCTCTTTTTCTCCCTTACCTTGTAAGCAGCCTACCCCTACCCAGGGGACGTGTAGCTATCACACAATGTCCATGCCCTCCTCTTCCACAGGCTCAGGATGTGTACAAAGTAAGCATCCTGGCTTCTTGCTGAATACTCAGCCAAACCTCTAGACTCCCCAGGTTGACACAATGTATCAACTATAACACTTTCCTGTCCTATTCCTTTTATTTTTTCTCTCTTATCTAATTGATGTCACTAATATTTCCAGAACTATATTGAAAAGGAGTAGTAAAAGTGGTCATCCTTATCTTGTTCCTAATTTAGATTGATAGCTTTCAGTTTTTATGAATTTAGTAGGATTTGGTTTGCCATGGATAGCCTTTATCAGATTGAGATAATGACCATCTATTCTGATTTTCTGTAGGGTTTTTATCATGAATGAGTGTCAGGGTTTGTTAAATGTTCTTTCTGCGTCTATATAAATGATCATGTGGTTTTTGTCTTTGGCCCTGCTGATACGGCTTCCAGAAAAAGAAAAGTAAGTCAAGCCCAAGGCCCAAAGAAAGGTGGAAATTATAGAATCATGACAGAAATCAATGCAATTGAGACTAGATGTCTTGGTTACTTTTCTGTCATTGCTGAGACAAAATACCCAACGCCCCAAAAGAAGGAAGGAAAGGTTTATTTTTCTCAATTTGTGGAGGTTTCAGTCAATACTCAGCTAGCTCCAAGGCAGAGTGGCACATGGAAGCACAAGACAGCAAAAGCAGCAAGAGCAAAAAGAGGGAAACAAGCCTCTTTTCCCTCCTTGTATACCGGCTCTTCACCCATATCCACACCATCACTTAGCCAAGCCTGTAGACTCCTTAAGTGACACAATGTATCAACCATAACACCAGAAAACAATAAAATGAATTAATGAATCAAAGAGTTGATTCTTTGAAAGAATAAATAAAATTGATAAGCCCCTAGCCAACCTTATCAAAAAGGATAAATAAAACACATTTATGCTATAAGGAGTGAAATAACTACTGATCTTATGGATATTCAGAAGATCATCAAAGCCTACTTTGAAATCTTTACTCTCATAGGATGGAAAACATAGAAGAAGTGGACAGATTACTAGAAGCATGTCAGTTGTTGACTTTAAATTAAGAAGATCTAAAAATTTTTAATAATGCAATACCAGTTAAAGAAATTGAAAATGTAATTAAAAACTTAACCAACAAAGAAAATTCCAGGTCCTGATGGATTCACAGCTTAATTCTACAAAAAAATTTAGAGTTGATTTAGTGCCAATACTCCTCAAATTCTTTAATGAAATTGAAAGGAAAGTAATTCTTCTTATTTCTGGAGGCAAGTAGTCTCTGATACCAAAACCATAGAAAGGCTCAACCAAAAAATAGAATTTCGGACCAATCTCTCTAATGAACACAGGTGCAAAAATCATCAATAAAATACTAGCAAGGAGAGCACAGCAAATCATCAAGAAGATTATATGCCATGACCAAGTAGAATTCATCCCAGGAATGCAGATATGGTTTGACATCTGCAAATTGATAAAGGAGATTCTAACTTACTCCAAAAGGAATGCCACCATCAAGAAATCAACCAAGAGCAAAGGCTGGTGGGGTTGTGGGGAAAAAGGAACACTTCTCCACTGTTGCTGGGAGTGTAGACTGGTATAATCACTGTGGAAATCAGTGTTGAGATTCCTCAAAAAACTAGGATTAGAGGTCTCATTCCACCAAGCTATTCCTTCTGGGTATTTTTCCAGAAAAATTGAAAATATCAGACCACAGCAATATATGTGTACACATGTTTATAGCAGCACAATTTGTCATAGCTAAATCTTGGAAACAATCTAAATGCCCATCAACTGAGGAATGGATAAAAATGATTGGTATTTTTATACAATGGAGTACAACTCAGCCATAAAGAAAGATAAACTCGGGGTTTTTATAGGTAAATGGTTGCAACTATAAACCATACTCATAAGTGATATAAATCAGACTTTCATGTGTAAACAACATATTTTCTCCCTAGTGTAACAAACAGAAAACATAAATAAGATCCAAAAGGTACAACAGATACTGTGAAAGGGGAAGAAACTGCTCAAAAGTAAAGAACAACTGGGATGGGGGAAAGGAGAAAAGATAAAGGAAAATTTTATATATATATATATATATATATATATATATATATACATATATATATCAGATTGACAACTGGTGGTCAGCTTGTAACACCTAGCTGAACTGAACCAGCGTAATGCCGAGTGTGGGAGGTCCACCTAAAGCATGTTGCTGGCAGCGTAACAGGCAGAACTGGAAAGGAAGAAAGAGAGAAGCTGCTGGGTGCTGTTAGAAGCTGTAAGCCTCTGTTGGTTCTCTTGGAAGACCTTGTCACGCTGGCTTTCCTAGTGAACTTGGCTGTCCTCATTGTCTGAGGAGCTCAGGACCTTGTTGTTGCTGAGCATGGCTTTGGTTTACTTTGGGGTGGCTCTGATCTTCACTTTAAGCATCACTTCCTGGCTCCAGAGAGGAAGATCCTGCACTGCTCCATCTCCTGGAGAAGCTTGTTGTGTCGGCTTTCCTGCTCAGCTGTTGTCATCAGAGGAGGGGCTTGGGATCTCCACTGTCTCTGAGGATGGCCGTGGTATTGTTTGGGGAGCTCTGGTTCTTGCTTTGAGCATTCCTTCCTGGCTTCAGTGCGTTTCCTCAGCCTGCTAGTGCAGATCCTTCATCCTGCTGGCCCAGAAGTTCTACCTTCCACCACTGACCTTTGGGCCTCCCCAGTGCAGATTTGTGAAACAAGCCTGTATGAGACATTGACATGAGTGTGGGCCTCCAGTTGAACTCATGAAGGGCATTGTTATATGCTCTAGGTCTTCAGCTGGACTCATTCAGGGTATTGCCATGGGATCTAGGCCCTCAGGTGGATTGTTTGGTCTTTAGTGTTTGCACAGATCTCCTGCACTATCTATTTGTATATGATTCTTTGGGTGACTATAATAAATAATCTTATAAAATATGTGCCTTGTGTTGTATTGTTCTCTTGCAAAGCCCCAAACTACAAATATATACATTTATATTTATACACACACACACACACACACAATACACACACACACACACACGCTAAGATAATTTTACTGCTAATTTTTATTAGTTCATTGAAAGGAAAAGTTCGTGATTATATTGTTTGATCACTTTTGCATGCCTATATCTGGTAATCTGAGCAACTACTTTGAAGATAACAATATGTAATATAACAACCATTATTAATTTCCTATCATCTTGTTTTGGACTTCTGTGTTTTTTTTCTTTTTCTCCTTAAAATAAAAAAAATGAAGAAAAAAAGATTCTCAGTCAGTGTCAGTTTAACATGCATTTGTCAAATGACTAGCAGTACTGAACACTTTTCATGTATTTATTGGCCATTTGTACTATGTCACCTAACAAGTGTCTATTCATTTCACATGCTCCTTTTTTTACTATGTCATTGAAGTTGGGGGGATCTAATTTTTTGAGTCTTTTATATACTCGAGATATTAGTCCTTTGTCTGAGGAAAAGCTGGTAAATTTTTTTCCCAATTTTGTAAGTTATCTTTTGAATCTGTTCATGGTTTTTTTTTTTTTCTGTGTAGAAGCATTCTACTTTTATGTGATCCGTTTGTTGATTGTTGGTATTATCTCTTGTGCAAACAGGATTCTGTTCAGAAAATCTTTGCCTCCACCTATTGCTTCAAGAGTTTTACCTATTTTGACTTTCAACAGACTGTTTCTATTTTAATATTTACATCTTTAATCCAATTTGATTTTAGCTTAGTACCTGGTGGGAGATTTGGTCAAAGGTCAACCATTGGCATGTGGAAAGTCAGCTTTTCTAGTAACATAAGATAAAGAGTTTCTCTTTCCTTCATCTAAAGGATTTGGTGCTTTTGTCTAAATAACATAGCTGAATATATCTGGATCTGTTTCAGCATCTTCTATTACATTGATCCACATGTCTTGTGTTTTGTTGTTGTTGTTTATTTTTTGTTTCTTTTGCCAACACCATGCTGTTTTTATTAGTGTAGCTTTGTAGTGTAACTTGAGTTCCAAAATTGTGATGGTTCTTGCTTTGCCCTTTTTGCCAAGAATTACTTTTGCTATTCTAGATTTCTTTTGTTTCCATATGAATTTTAGGATTGCTTTCTCTAATTCTGTGGGAAAAATGCTATTGGTACTTTGATTAAGACTGCATTAAATCTCTAGATCAATTTTGTAAATATGGTCATTTTCACTATATTTGTCTGCCTAAGAACAGAGTATATCTTTCCATGTTCTGATATCCTCTTTGATCGCCTTTTTCAGACTATGTAGTTTTCATTGAAGTTTTTTACTTCCTTAGTTAGGTTAATGCCTAAGTATTTATTTTTTTTTTTGGATGCTAGTTTGAAAAGTATTGTTCCCCTACTTTCCTTCTCAGTGAGTTCGTCATTGGTGTACAGGAACACTATTGATTTTTTGGTACTGACTTTGTGTCCTTCTACACTACTGAATTTGTTTATTAATTCTGGAAGTCTTCTGATGGAGTTCTGGGAGTCTTCTATATAAAGGATGATGTCATATGGAAATAATAATTTCTTTCCCTATCTGTAGCCCTTTCTTTCTCTTGCCTAATTGCTCTTGCTAATGGTTTGAGAACTATATTGAGCAGGAACTGTGACAACAGACACCCGTGTTCCTGCTTTTAAAAGGAAAGCATTCAGCTTCTCTCCACTTAGTGCGCTGGTTCCTGGCCATAGGTGGCCTTTGTGACTTTGAGGAAAACACCTTCTACACTTACATTCTTCGAGGTTTTTCATAAATGGATGTTGGATTTCATCAAATGATTTTTCAGTGTCTATTGAGATGATTAGGTAATTTTCCCTTGCTTTTGTTTATGTAGTGTATTACATTTAATGGTTTTTATATGCTCAGCCAACCCTGCATCCCTGCAGTGAGTATCACTTGGTCATGAAGTATGACGTTTTTGAGACAGAATCTCACTATGTAGTTCATGCTATCCTTGAATGCACCATGTGCTGAATCTGACCTTGAACTCGCAGTAATCCTGGATCAGTTTCCCCAATGCTGAGGTTATGGTTGTCTGTCACGATGCCTTGTGAAGAATGATCTTTTCATGATTTGCTACATTCCATTGGCCAGTATCAGCTAGAAGATCTCTGCATCTGTATTCCTTAAAAAGATTGGCTGTAGTTTTCAAAATTAAAATTTTTTTTAATGTGTATTTTCCTGGCATCGGAATCACAGTAATTTGTTGCTTCCAGGAATGACACAGGAAGTGCTGCTTCCCTTTCAATTTCATTAAAGCATTTGAGGAGTAATGACTTCAGATCATCTCTAAAGTTGTTATAGAAGTCAATGGTGACCCTGTCAGGACCTGGGCTTTTCTTAGTCGGTAGATTGTTGTATTACTTCTTCAGTTTCATTAACTGAGACATTCAGGACTTCTAGAACTTCTTGTTTCTGCTTTGGCGCTTCATATATGTATCTGATGTAGTCAGAGATTGCAAGGGAATGGATTCAACGCAGGACACATAACTTATAGGGTTATTTTATAATATTCATCCAAATACTCAGACACAGAAGAGTGAAGGAGATATGTCCATAAAATAGAGACCCAAAGAATCCAGATGAGGGTCTGGATCCCATGGCAATGTCCTGCATGAGTTCAGCTGGAGGCCTAGAGCCCATGACAATGTCTCACACAAGTCTGTAGCAAGGGTCTGCACTGGGAAGGCCCAAAGTGTAACGGGAGGAAGCTAGAAAGTCTGCAGCAGCAAGATGAAGAATCTGTGCCAGCAGGCTGAAGGATCTGCACTGGAGTGAGGAAGTCACGCTCAATGTGAGGAACAGAGTGCCCCAGCAAAGAGCTGCAGCCACTCTCAGTAGCAGCGAGGTCCCAAGCTCCTCCGGTGGTGAGAACAGCTGAGTTCATATCAGGAAAGCCAGCGTGAGGGGATTCACAACTATAACTTTCCTCTTCGGACTGCTTTCATTTTGTCTTGGCATTACTGTTTGATTGTAGGAATTCCCTAATTGCTTCTTTAATGTCATTTGTGACTCACCGATTATTGTATTGTTTAATTTCTGCGTGCTTGCACAGTTTTTGTGGTGTATTTTGCCATTGATTTCTGGTTTCACTGCACTGTGATCTGCTAATATGCACAGGATAATTTTGATACTTTTGCATTTACTTAAGCATGGTTTATGGGCTAGTATGTGATCTGTTTTGGAGAAAATCCCATGTGCTACTGAGAAGATCAGGTATTCTGTTCTTGTTGGGTAGAGCATTGTAAATATCTATTAAATCGATTTTTTCAAAGATTGGGTTCAACTGATATTTCTTTATTGAGATTTTTTGTCTAGTCCATCTGTCTATTTGTGACAATAGGGTGCTGAGGTCCCCTGTTACAATCGTATTGATATTTATCTGATTTTTCCTGTCAGTGCTTGTTTCATAAAGTTGAGTGAACCAGTATTTGGTGCATATATGTTCATAATTGTAATTTTTCCTATTAAATTGTTCCCTTAATCAATATGTGCTGACTTTCTTTGCCTCTTGTGATCAGTCTTGGCTTGAAATCCACTCCATCTGAAATTATGGCAGCTACTGCTGCTTTTTTTCTGGGTTCCTATTGCATGGAATATTGTTTTTCACCCTTTGACCTTTACCTATGAGTTTCTTTTTAAATCAAACGTGCTGTTTTTTATAATGCACATCATTGGTTTTGTTTCTCGATCCATTCTGACAATCCATGTCTTTCCATTGGGCAGCTGAGACCTTCCCACTGAGAACTATTACTGAGCGGCACCAACTTATTCTTCTGGCTGAATCTTTTTTCTGTTGCTGATCTCCCTGCTTTTTTTTTCCTTTCGTGTAGTTGCTTCTTCATCAGGTGTATTCAATCTTTTTGACTTACTGGCATTTTGGGTTTCATTGTCTTTGTCTACGATCCTTGAGATTTTCTGTAATGCTGGTTGGGTAGTCACGAACTTCATGAGGTGCTCCTTGCCATGGAAATACTTTATTTCTTCATCAATTTTAAAGGAATATTTTGCAGAATACATAAATCAGGATTGGAAACTAGTATTTCTTAGGGTTGAAATACTTCACCCCAAGCCCTCCTGGCCTTGAAAATTTGCTTGGAGAAGCCTGTTACTATTCTAATGAGTTCACCTTCATGTTCGATTCATTGCCTTTCCTTACAGTTTTTAAAATCTTGTTCCTGTGATGGACGTTTAGTACTGAGTATAATATAGTGCAGAGCAGTTCTTTTTTGATTGTGGCTATTGGAGTTCTATTTGCCACACTTACTGTATGTTTATTTCTTTCTCTGTGTTATGGTTTGTCTCTGAATGTCCCCCCCAGAACTCATGCAGTCATGGGGAGATGGGCTTTTCACAGGTGGCTGAATCTAGAGTTTATGATGGGGTCATTGTCTAGTGCTGGGATCAGGGTGTCAGTGCTGCCCCACCGTAGGGCAGGCAGCCTGCGTACACTGTAAGGGAGAAAAGAGGCTTGTTCTCCCCTTTTGCTCCTGTTGCCCTTGCTGATTTCCACGGCGTAGAACTGTTGCCCCTATGCGACGTCACCCTGCCTTGGAGGCAGCTGATTATGGACTGCAACCTACACAGACTGAGTTAAATAAACCTCTCCTCCCTTAATTTTGAGCATTGGGTATTTTGCCCAAGTGAGAAAAGTAACTAAGATGCCCCATATTTGGGCAGTTTTCTCCCACTATGTTTTGATCAGAAATACACCATTTATGGCACTTTTGTTGTCTTCTGATTTTTTGCTTATTCTACCTATTCGAAGATCAGGTTTCTTTGTATCATCTAACAACTGTTGACCCATTTTTCATGTTCTCTTGTTTTTATGGTGTCTGAGTAGTTGATCTTTGAGAGTATCATTGTCTTCTAGTTCTGAAACTCTTCCCTGCTGCCCATACTTTCAAAATGATTTCTAATCATTTCACAGTTTATCCTGGGTGCTACTCAGGCAGCATGAGTGTTGTTTTGGCAAGTGTCTTTTCAACCAGTTGATTCTTACTTGCAGGAGATATACATTTGTTTGTTTGTTTTATATCCACTGCTTTACACATACTTTTTTGTTCAGAATGTTATATTCACCTTTGATGTTTGTTTCTAGTGAAATAATATTTTTCTTTTACTAATTCATTTTTATATGTGAAAAAAGCTATACTTTTGTGCTATAATCAATAAAAATATGAGTTAATAAAATACCAACCATCATCAGTGTCTTCACCATTACGTTTGGTGGGTAGAGGTTTTATCGAAATTATACGACCCACAGGAAAAAAGGAAAGGCCAACACGACAGTGTGAAGTGTGTTGTGCAAAGAAAGACAGTAATGCAAAAACATGTCACACTGTTGGCTCCCTCGTGGTGCCGGCTCTTTCTGCTCTGGCCCGTGGGGCCCTGCTGCCCATTACCCACTGCACGGAAGTGGAAGGTATGCCTAACCGTTGCCCCACAAAGAGCCCATAGTTGTTGCTATAACTATTCTATGGTAGCAGAGAGGTTGCTGTTGAATTGAGAGTCTGATTGTTTTAAGTCCACAACGAAAGTATTTATTGCTATCACTGCAGAGGACCAAATCCACATAGTCCATATACTGCGGAGGATTTCGAGGGCCCATTTTTCCACTGCACTCCCACACTGCCACTTGGCCTGTGGACAGGCTAAATGTCCAGCCCAAAATCATCACCTCCTTCCCTTTTGTGCCAGTTGCTGTTCAATTTAAGTTGTGTAGCTCCACTTCACATTTGTAATGCATGCAAAGCTGCCTTCCCTCCATATGAATGTACCCTAGAAAGAACAGCTCTGCTGGGTGAGGGGTCCTCTTCAGACCAAGCTGGTAGGTTATAGTGCACTTCTGATGTACAAGTATGGGGTGTTCAGTAGATAAATAAGCCAAACTGTTAAAGCACATTACCCCTATCTTTGTTAACTCAAAGGAATTCTCCTGCGTAGGTATCTCTTGCTTCTGTTCCTCATTCCTTCCAGCTCAGGTAATTTCCACAGGGAAGGTACACACATACCCCTTTTAATGTCCTTTTATCTTTCTCAGGCACAATAGTTGGGGGTCATCTCTACCTCCTTAAAGCAGTTGAATCTATTTGTAAGTTTCCTTTCAGGTGGCCACCCAAGGGCAGTGCTACCTGTTTATCATCCTCATTGAGTCTGGGTTTTCAGTCTCCGTCATTATGCTCCCTAATGAAAACAGAAGCTGTAATGTGAACGCACATAGGGTCCAAGATAGATGCTAACTTCATATACTGGTAAAGGACGGTGCTTCTCATTTATGATGCACAGTATTTGACTTACATCATACTCCATGCCATGTCTTCTTCTTCTAAATAATTTTGAGTTTTAAATAACTTTCAGGTTATGGGTTACTTAATGTTTCTCTAATACAAATATACCTTTAGACTATTTTACTCAGAATGAAATGCTACTAAGTTATATAAGACAGCTACCAAACTTTCTTAAGCAGATTATGTTAGAGTAAACCATTATTTAAAGTACTCACTTTATTCCAGGAGAAAAGGCAATAAAGAATATAAACTCCTGGATGTCTTAACTGGGAGTGCATTACTGGGTGATTTCCTGTGTGGACACTGGACAGTGAATCTAAGTCCGCTGAGACGGTGCAGGCTGCTGCATGGTGAGGCCACACCCCAGGCTGCAGCCCCTCATCTCCAGGTCACAGATCTGTGCCACGAGCTACCGCGCTGCCTGCTGTGGGGACCGTTCCACGGTGGTGTGGATTTGTGCACTTCAGCATGTCTGAATGTGTAAAAAGTATAGCGAAGTGCTAGACAACAGAGACCTTTAGGCCCATTGTAAGCCCATGACAGCATCCTCATTCACGAGGGTCTATCGCTGACACAAATATTGGTATGAGGCACACGACCGCATGTGGTATTCTGGGGGGAAGTGTCATCACTGAATATCAAATATGGATAAATTATTTTCCCACCCCCTGCATAAATTGCTATATGAAATAGAATTGCTAATTAAAGATATTCTAGTGATTTTAAACTCATGAAGAAATGTTTTCACATGTATAATATTGCAATTTAAATTTCTAATTATAGTCAGGCATGGTGGCACACGCCTATAATCCCAGAATTTGGGAAGCCGAGGAAGAAGGATTGCTGCGAGTTTGAGGCACCCTGGAGTACATGGTGAGTTCAAGCCACCTGAGCTACCCAACAAGACCCTGTCTCCAACCAAAAAGACAAAACACTTCCTAATTATAGCTGAGTGTGATGGCATATGCCTGTTTGAGGCCAGTCTGAGCTACACTGTGAATGCAAGACCAGCCTGAACTACATTGCAAGACCTTATCTGAAAAACAAAATAAGTATGAGACACTGTGAAATGAAAGGAACATGCTCAAAAGTAAAGAGCAATTGGGGTAAGTGAAAAGAGAAACGAAAGAGAAATGATATATGCATGTGTATACAGGACAGCAAACACAGTTGAACTATTGACTTCTATCGCTTTACTGAAAGTTAATGATTATTTGATCAATCCTGCATGTCTCTATTTGTTCTCCTGAGAAAGCACTTTGAAAATACGAATACATAATACAACTATTGTTAATTTTCTACTACTTTGTCTGTAACTCTGTATTGCTTATATTGTTCTTATGCTATTTTATAAATGGATGTGTTTGTTAATGTTTTCCTTCATTTTTAAAATAAATTTTAAAAACTTAAAAAAAAAATAAAAAATACCAATCCTAATTATAAATACTAAGTGGAAGAGTAATGTGGAGAATCTTAAGGTACAAACATTAAAAACAACAAAAAACTTGCAATATGTTCATATTTGTACAAAATTATTTAATATTTATTTATGAATTTAAAAATGAGAGTTAATTTGGAAGAATAATTCTTTGTGAAATTGTATGCAAATAAAGTATTAAATTGACTCTGGTTTATTATTTTATCTCTTTTAAACATTATAGAATGAAAGTGAATATTATAATTTTTAAATACCATCATAGATAATTCACAAACGTAGTTACCATAAAACAATGATTCTATTTTATATCCCTTAGCCAGAGGCACATTAAGGATCAGCAGATACTCACAAAACACAAGTATCTGGGGGATAATAGCTGACCAAGGGTAGGTCGTGAGTACCGCTACACTTGAATCCATTCAGAATTCAACCCTTTCCTTTGCAGTCTTTACCTAGATTGTGCTAAATGTCACCACGGTTAAATAAGGTACCCGCTTCCATCACTGCACTCGTCGTGTACACCATACCGCTGTGCGCGGCGTCGGACTGCGGCTGGGCCCAGTCAGTGCAGTAAGGAGACACGCAGTGCATGGACACTGCCCGAAGCCATCTGCCAAGCACTTTTCTGGAGTTCACAGACCATGGAAGCAAAAATGGATCACTAACCGTTAACATCAGAGTACATCGAGCTTAATTACCTTTTCCACCAGTGTTAACGTGAGGAGAAATACACTGAAGTTACCGCACCCACAAAGTAGGGCAGTGTCTGTTTGAAACTGAAGCACTTGTTTTGGAAGTACTATTTGTTTGCTCAGTGTTAACTCTGGGGAGTTTCTTAGCCCAGAAACTTTGGAAAGTTATTATGTACACATTCTGACATACAGAGAAGAAAAAATGCAGAGGAGAATAAGCTGTAAACTAAACCAGCTGTCGGGGTGGAGGAGATGAAGCACTCCATTCTCCCCCACTCCACAGACATGGAGAGCTGGGCACCTATTTAAAAAGATGTTCACACGAACTGCCCATGTTTGCAGAAACTGTGACAGCTGCTATACAAATGACAACAGACTTTAGCTTATGACTAAACATAATTAAATGCTGTATTTCAAGGCGGCCTAAGGGCAATTACCTCATTATTTTAGCACCAGAAGATTCCCAGTCCAAGGCGAATTCAGTATACTGAACTCAATTCTGGACTTTGGAACATTCCTAAAGAACTATGGTCCAGAATTACTGACATGAATTTTGCCAAGAACAAAATGAGTAATCTCTCCCACCTATGGGACCCCAATTCTAATGCTTTTTAATGATCTGATAAAGTTGTTTTTAAAGTTATCCAAAGCTAGAGGTTCCACTTGACCCAGTTATTTGCCTTCTAGGTATCTTTCGAAAGAGTTAGAAGCATCATACCACAGTAATACATGCACATCCATGTTTATAGCAGCACAATTTATGTTTATAGCAGCAGTGATATGGCAGCACCCATGTTTATATCTAAATCTTGGAAACAGCCCATATACCCATCAACAGATGAATGGATAAAGAAAATATGGATTTATATACAGTGGAGTATTACTCTGCCATGAAGGATAAACTTGAGTCATTTGTAGGTGAACAGATACACCTTGAGACCGTAATTTTAACTGAAATAAATCAGACACACAAGTTTAAATATCACATTTTTTTGTTTGTGTGAGAAGCCCTCAGGGTAAACAAGGATCAAAGTGGAGAAGAGATATTGAAGAACACGTACAAGTAGGAGGGGAAATAGGGAGGGGTAAGGGAAAGAAGGGGGAAGGGACTTTTAAAGAAATTGAAGAATTATTTTAATAATTTTATGTGAACGTAATTGTCTGCCTTTCCTGTATTATGACAGTTCTCCCAAAAAGTTTTAGTTTATTACTCTTAATTTATTAGGGAACATTTAAAATTGCTTATATTCACTTTTTCAGAACAATGAATTCCTATGTTAGTGGATTTCCAGGGTTATGATGCGAATTTTCACCCTTTTGTGACTGATGTAAAACTGAGCATATATTCTGGATTTGTACTAGAACAAGCTACTTCGGTACGGTTACTGGCATGTTTCTGAAATCTGTAATTCCTGTAGGCTCTAGAAAGAAAGAGCCAAAGAGAGGCGATTACTTTGAAGGCAGGTTCTTCAGCACAATGGAGGAGAAGCCAGCAATTCATGGTGTGGTATACAATTAAAAATGCAGGCTGAAACCCCAGTTCTTCTAATTCATTGCTACGTAACTCAGGAACAATTTTCTGAGGCTCAGTTTTGTCTTCTGTAAAAGGTGCTATTAACTTCACAAGGTTATTGTAAACATTTACCGAGGTAAAGCTGCTAACATGGAGATTCATTCTCACTGAATAGGTTTTTCTCCAGCTCCGAAGCTCAAAAGTTACCACTCACTCCTGGCTCCCATTTTCACAGGTCAACTGGAAGAGTACCTGCAGGGCTGCCTAGCAATTAAAACTGCCCTGTTCATTACATGCAGAACGCAAGCCCAATTTAATCTCCCAGCCTCATCCACGACCAATAACTGAGACCTGGAGGGTCCCTGTTGTCTGGAAGAATTCAACTCACGCTCCTCCTTGGCTGCTGCTGAGTCAGGAAGCAGCGCGATTGCCCTTTCACACTAGCAGTCTGGGCCTCGGATCAGCTAGGAGTCTTGCGACAGAAGGTTACGCAGCCTAGAGCCATGAGTTACTAGTTATGCACTTGGAACATTTTCTACCTGAGTCTCACTGTCTCAGCCACCTCCTCTGTCACCTGAAGACAATGGGGATAACATTACCCACAAAACCTTCCTTCAGCGACTGCAGTTCCTAGTTCATCTGTGGTCTATAGTTAAGTGCTCAATAAATTTAAGCTTCCTTTTCTCTATTATCAAATTTTCTTCTCATGCTTTCCTTCATGGTGGTTTAACACCACAGAAAATTATGTGAATGATATAGGCATTGTCGTGCCACCATATTAATGATTTTAATGACCTAGCTAGTGATACTGGACTGCAGCTCACACTGTCACAGTTTCCTGTCACTCACGGCAAAGATGTCCCATAATGTATTTAAAGTGTTGTAAAAGCCCCTCAACCTCCTCAGAGGATCCACTGCTTCTTGAATTCTCTACCTTGTGCATGAGTCGAAGCCAATTTAAAGTCTCTGTAATGTATAATAAAGTTTTATTTCATTACTCTAAGGCAAAGGCTATTTTATTCGCTGAACATCATCATCAACTTCAGATACAGAAAGACTGAAAAACAACCAGGGTATATAGGCGTGGAGACACTAAGCTTCTTCTCATTTCTCCCATGGTACCTTATGAAAACACTATGCTTTCCCACACTATTTGCAAATAAAACCTCAGCATTTTATGTTAATTTATAATAAAACTTTTGACAGAAGCTTACGTCTCTGAAGGTTTTGATAGAGATAAAGGGCAGATGTATCTCATGTATTTCAAATTCCTGCTTCTTCTAAATTTGAAGTAGGAAATAAGTGCAAGCAGTGGGCAGCCGGTGGGGCAGTGAGGCAGAGGGTTCCCCAAGCACAGACGTGGGAGAAGTGTGCCCAAGTGGCTCTCAAGGCCGTGTGCCTCAGGTGGACGGTACTCTTCTACTTTGCCTGAGTGCTGAGCTACATAGTTTAAATGATACCCTTCTTGCCTGAACAGGTGTACAATCCTTCATAGGAAAAATGAGTTATCCTGTAGGATTTAAAATTACTTACAAATTTAAAAAGCTTTGTCCCATTTTCTTGTATTTTTGAAGATAATGAGAACACCACAAACACAGATTATAAAGCAACACTTTAGTAATATAATACTCTTTTGGAAGGGAAGACTTTGGGATGAATGGTTAAAATTCATATACTGTGTTTTCAGTAAAGTTTCTTATTAAATACTTAAGTCTCAGTGTGCAGAAAACAGTTTAACCATGTCTATTTATTTTACTATTACCATTTTAAAAAATGTTTACAAAGAAAGTCCATCTATAAGAAATTGTGACTAATTTTATCACATAAAACAACTTTACTGTACACTGCACTGGAGAACATGTACACCATACCACAGTTCTGCACCTAAGAAGTCTATTGGCATGGTACAAAACTGTCTGCAGCATTCCTGAGGCAAACATTAATAGCCACGTGGGCATTTGCATTCACAGGGTTTCACTTGTTTTTGTGTATGAAGTTCCCAAACTTTTGCATAAACCCTCGAAACTTGTTTTCATTAGGGTGATATGTTTGGTAAACACCAGCATTATAATCCAGCATTGGGCTGGACCGGCCATAACTGTTGCTTATAGATGTGGATTTTCTCTCTGGGTGGTTTACACTGGTGTTTGGAATGTTGCCTGTTGGCTGAAGAGAGCTCTCAATCTTACAAAATGGCTCAAAACGACTGTAAACACGCTGGTTTGTCGAGTGAGATCTCAGCAGCTCACTGGGCTTTGGTCTTGGGGAAGAAGTTAATCTTCTTTCAGGAGCAACAACTCCATGATTCTCCCTTGAATCTCGGTACTGAATCTGCTCAGTATTAAATCTTGGGGTGGAAGCATCTCCTCCCCTCTCTACAAACTTTCTTTCAGCGGGACGTGGAGAAGGCTTTATTTTATTACTTTCATCTGAGGAAGAATTGACACCCTGAGATGGGCTGACTGTTGTTACATCCTCCTTACTCTTGTGGAGGCTGCCTTGAGAGTTTGATGAAGAACGTTTTCTTCTAGGGGATGAGTCCACTTTGGGTTCTGATTTCTTTGGTTTTTGATTCTCTCCCCCCTCAGAAACTAATGTGTCAGAGCTACTACACATTCTATAGAATGCAGACGCTTTAGTTTTGGATAGATTTTCTTTCTTTTCTGGGGTAAGGCTAAGTAAGGACCTTAACTTCTGAGATCCCTTTTTCAAAAAACTTGGAGACCCCTTGACATCTTTCTTTGAAGTGAGTTCTTTGTGAGGTTCCTCTTTATTCACATCAAGTAGAGCAGCAATGGAAATGGACTTGGTGGTAGTGCCCCCTGGAGGGGCCCTTTTGATCACACCCTCGTCCTCTTCCTCCTCCTCTATGTTTTGGGTCACATTGTGTATACTTTTAGAACTTTTCAGCAAATCCTCTTTGGGTTTTTCTGGTTGTCTAACTCGATTCCTCATGAGTGTACTATATACGTAATTCTTACTGTTTCCGTAATCTAAGTTGGATTTTGAGTGGTCAAAGGATGGAAAACTTCGTCTCTTAAGCAGATTCTCATGTTGTTGAATCTTGAGCTTTTCTGTCTGTGTCTTCACACCCAAGGCTCCATGCATATAGCGGTTTGCTTCTGTCTGGCTCGTTGCTGTTTGGTTTAGAACTGCCTGGTGTTTGGGAACCTGTACCACATGGGGTTTTGGTGCCTCTGACTGTGTCACGGTCGGAGGGCCTGATTCAGGCAGAGGCTTGTGTGTCAGATACTGTGCATCTGTGGGGGTGTCTGGGGCCTGCTCAGGCGTGTCACTTCCCTGGGAACCAATGATGGTTGAATTTGAGGAGTCAGTTGTACAACTGTTAACTTCTTGCTGCTCAGGTAAAGTTGGCTTAAATGCAAAAGAGGAACGAAGACGAGAGTGGGTGTAAAGGGCACTGGCTTTCAGACTTTCGGGACTCTCAGCGCCTTCCCCTCGCTCACCCAAGGCCGCGCCATTTGGATCAAGCACAGCTTCTGAGTTATCGTTTAAGTATGACTCAATCCTCCGGCTGCGCAGGAAGGACTTGGTGGTGTGCTCCAGGGTTGGCATTCGCTGCTGCAGAAGGCGAATGTGATTATCAGTCCCGTTGAAAGACCTGCGCACATTAGAGTTCCTTTCGGGCAGGTTTGCCATTTTCCTCTGGGCGAGCCGGTCTGCAAAGCTCTGGGCAGCTGTGCTGTGGAGGCCTGTGTAGCCCCCTCGAGACGAGGACGCCACACTGAGACTATCTGAAGGCCGCTTCCAACTCCCAGCTGGGTTAGTGGCTCGATTCAGAGCCCTGTTGAGCAACAGGTATGGTGTCGTTTCTGGCTGTTCCCCAGCGTAACTGTGCCTTTTCCAATTTTCATTTTTCTGACTAGGTAGAAACTGTCGCATTGGACCATTAAAGTTTGGCACGAAATGAGGTTTGTAGCCATGATTTCTTATGCCGTACTTGTCATGCTCATTGAGGGGATATATCCCTCTGCCTCTGAAGTAACTAGAATCTAGGTTATGAATTTTGTCTTGTCTACCAAAAAGGTTTCTTTGGCTGGAAATGGAAGCTAAGGAAGAAACTGAGCGCTGGTACAGGCCGTTCTCCCAGAGCACCTGGCCTTGCTGTGCCCTCGCCAGCTCTTCCTGAGCAAAGGGGCTGGGCACACATGACCGGGCGTAGAGCGTCCTGAACTCCTCATCGAAGGACTCCACAAGGTGGCCCGTGATTATCTGCACCATGCTGAGGTGGGCTTTCTCAAACGACCACATGTAACTGAAAGAAAACAGAACAAGTTTCATTTTGGCTAAGTTAAAAAACTGATGACAATAAATGACCCTCCTAAGAGTGGGTCATTCAACAATGAAAAACTGTGTTTGTCTTGCTTATAATAATTTGAAATGTTTTTAATCATCACAAGTCCACCATTCACGCGTCTTTTATCCCCATGTTCCTGTATTAAGTAACAAAGCCACTCAAGTTCTGGCTTTCTGTCCCCCAGTTGCTTACGCTGCTCTTCAGAAGCCCTAAGAAATGGGTGCTGTGCATTTTACATCTGCACCTACCAAAAACCGACAGAATGAAAAAATAATGATACTATATTTCACACATATGCCCCTGGCATTATGCAGAAAAGTCAGTATTGGAGGAAGAGTGGGAAGTGTGACTTCTGTAGAGCTACCGCCACATTACTGTGGGCTTCGCTTTCCTCTTATCCAAAAGAAGGGCACGGACAACGTCATAGCTACAATCACTGAGAGTTCTGACCTGTGGTAAAGCAACGCAGATATGTGTGAATACATGTACTTTAAGAGTTTCAGTACCTTCAGTCTGTTACCTCTAAGGTTTACGTAGTAAGCACAGCTTAGGTTCCAGACAGCTGCACACAGAGGCCCGGGGCCACTGTCCTAGTCCCTGACGGGCAGACTTCGTGTGCTCAGAGGCCACAGTTTGTACTCTCATGAACCCATGCAAAAGGCTACACAGGACCCTTCAACAAATATAAGTTAGGAAATTAACATTTGTAGAGTTCACAGTCCTTTGTGGAACTTTCAATTCCTTTCCAAAAGTTTAGAGGTGATAGTTTCCTTGAAATTTCATATACAGTTTTAAATATGATTTTTAAAAACCTGTATGGTGGATGATAAAGAGCCACTGAGTGAGAAAAAATAAATTTGAAAAAACGGTATTCATCAAGCAATATGTGATACAATGGGATTTAATATAAAAGGAGAACGAGAGAGACTGTGTCTAAGGATCCTCCTGTTCATACAGGGGAAACAGGAACATGGGCAAAGAAAGACTGCATAACTGTGCAGAGTAATCATCTGAAATATGTAAAGAGTCACAAACCACAACGTACAAGTTAAGCATCTTGTTGTTCAGATGATGCCCAAATGTATCTGTTATGCTTCTTGAATGCAAAGTATGAGGAAATGTCCACAAGGGCTCTTGGATGAGCCACCGAAATGGCTTCAAGGAAATGGCAGAAGTGTGACTGACTAAAGAACTTTCCTAGTCGGAGATGCAAATACAAACTGTTAGAACGTCAAGTCACTGAATAAATACTCAGTTTGCAAATATATGGAAATCCCAAGAAAAAGTGGGAGCTTAGCAACATTATGATAGTGGTCAGACACTGAATAGTTCCAGCGAGAGAGACGGGGAAAGATAATTGTGCAGAAGAAACACGCAAAAGGGAAAGAAGCCACCATAACCATGCTCTGGTCACACATATCAAACAGATTGTGTTAGCTGAAGTAAAGACCTAAAAGAGGGATTTATGACCTAGCAGGAGAGATCTTGAAAACAAAACAGAAAGTTTGACTGTTTAGGATTTTCCTCCAAATTTGAATTACTTATAGTAAAAAAAGATGTTAGAAGAATTATGTTTTTCTAGTAGTAGTTTTTTAGTTTTATAGATTTGAAAGAGACAGAACCTTTTAAAAAAGAAAAAGAATTGAGTTTTTTGCTTATATTATAACCATAGGAATAAAACCACGTTATGAAATAAAAATAACCTCCAGGTATTAAGCTTAGGAAACTTAGAAGATGTGGATACAGGTAAGCATGTGGCAATTACAAAAAAAGTTACCTGCGTTGATAAATCCAAACATTGCAACAGAATTGCAGGTAACAATAAGACATCTACTTGAATATATTCTACAAGCAAATCTGAGACTCTGGAGATGTGAGATACATTTCCAGATTTAGGGACGGACTCCTGGTCACCCATCATCCTATGTGGTTTGTCATCACCTACACGCTATCAGCCATTGGGGCTGTATCATCAGTTCTGATCTTCCACACCTCTCCAGAGTTAACGGCCAGTCTCTGCTTGCAGTTTTAATGGCTCTCGCAACCTAATATCGTGATATGTTGGTTGTCAAATTCAATTAGTTACAAATTCATATTCGAACACCAAAAAATTCAAGAACTGAATATATTTTTCCCATAAGAAATAATAGAAAAACTATTCATTGGTTGTGAGGCCCCAAACTTATAAATTTATTCTGCTAAATTTCACAATGACTTTCTTCTTTAACACTATTGTGGTTCTCACAGTTTTCCTCTTAGCTTTATTGCTGGCATCACTAACTTTGTTTGGAGCCATGGTTACTGTGTTTTATGCAAATGAAGCACAGAGGGGAAAAAAGCACAATGAAGAATGCTGTATGGCATGAACACACGAACTGGCTGTTGTTGGCAAGAACAGGCTTAGACTGTAGTCACCCCTGGGCGTCCAGAGGGGCACGAGATGCGTGACTCATACTCTGGTTTCCTCAAGTCAGAGTTTTGTTGGACGACAGAGCAAAGCTACAAATGCTGAGCAGATTTTTCCCAATGCTGCTGTTCGAGTAGTGACTAGCTTGAGCTTGGAGCCATTCCACAACCATGGTGTCCAATCCACATGCCCAGCACTGCTCCCTCCCTTGTTTTATTTATGTAAGTCTGTAAGCAACCATCTCCTTCAGTGACCAAGATTGAAACAGGGCATGACTTTTCAGTGCACACTTTCCCTACACAAGTGGGAAGAAGCAGGTTCCACTGACTGATGCCGAAACCTCTCACAAATCTCCACTGTCCCGCTACTAATCTGAGGTAACAGCCAGCTTAACCTTTGGCCTCTTTATTGCTTACTTTTTGATGAACAGAACAACAGAAATGATCTCTTCAAAATGTACATCCATTCATGCCACTACGTAGAATTTTCCCTTTATTTAAAATAAAATTCCAGCTCCTTACCTGGCCTCACACAATGGCGCCTGCCCAATCAGGAGGATCTTATCAGGCAAGCTGTCCTTGCCCAGGGTCCATCTGTGCCCCTGGCCTATCTGTTCCCCAGATGTCGGCCCCAGGGTCTCTGTAGCCACTGTTCTCTCTAAAATACTTCCCTTCCCTCTGACATATTAGTCCCTGAATATGTCCTCCAGAATTTGTGTGGGAAACTTACTCCCCCAAATCTATGTGCATGCCTTTTGGAGGCAGGGCCTCTGGGAAGTTATTAGGATTTGAGGAGGTCCTGAGGGTAGGACCCCCATGAAGCAATTAGGGGCTTCTGAGAAGAGGAAGAGAGACCTGAGCTGTCAAGATTCACCCCACGCAATGCCCTAAGCAGTTCAGAAATTCTGCAAAAAATTTCCACCAGCAGGAAGCCTCTCACCATGCACAGCGCCCTAACCGGGGATGTACAGCCTCAGGTTAATGAAAAGAGTAGAAGATGGAAGAAATCAGAACAGTGTGGAGAAGATTTAAATCATGCAAACTATCTTTTTGGATCACAAGTACAAAGAGGAAACTGAAACATTCACATACACTTGTATTAATGACTCAATAACAAGTTTTAAATGACCAGTGGGTCAGAGAAGAGGTCACAAGGGAGTTCGAAAGTGCATTTGCAATCGATGAGACTGGAAGTGCAACACCCTGAAACGCACGGGACGCGGGAGAGCGCGACCAGCGGGGGAGGGACAGCCACGGGCGCGCGCCCTGCAGAGGGCGCGGAGGTCGCTGACAAACAACCCTACCGCACCGTGACGCACCAGAAGAAACAGAAAACTAATAGGAAAGGAGGGAAGTCTCAGAGACCTCAAGAAAGAAACAGTTGCGTGAAAAGACAGAAGAGTAATTGTTGACCCCTGCAGCACTTTGCCTAGAAGGCAGCAGCTTCCAAATTGGGAGGAAAATGATTCAGCTTAAACTGGATCTCAAGTTAAACTATGAAATATTTAGAATTATAAATTTTGGTCTGAGGGTACACTTTCATATATATAGGGAAAAGAAAAGAACATGGAAACAAAAAACAAAGAAAAACCCCCGGGGACTTAAAAAATCAGGAATGTGGGACGCCCTAGAACACTAGCTGTGATTGTAGCTTAGTTTAGAATGGACATTACCGGTTGTCTTCAACAACTGAGCATTTGGGAAAGTTACTCATATCCTACAAAATCTGTGTCATCACCAGAAATAAAGCAGTAAACAGGAAATGAGGGCAATGATAACAAAATAGATATTAAATTTGTTATAAAAATGAAATGTCATACATAAATCACTCCAAGGATCAATGGTAACACAGTTAAAATAAGGTAAGTCTGAACTTCTAATTAAGTACAGAATTGTGATAAGACTATGTTGGAAGGTGACGACATGAAAAGAAAGTGGATATGGATGAGGAGAGAATACAGCTCCTCAGTTACCATGATGAAAAGCCAAGAAACAATAATAACGGAAATTGATAAACTGAGAAGGACAGCAGCATGATTACTTCATTTAAGATAACAGAATAAAGATTGAAAGAAGAACAAGCTAGAAGAATTGAAGCAAAGCGACAGGCACGGTGACGCAAACCTGTAATCCCAGCTACTGCGAGGCTGAGGCGGGAAGTCTGTGAATTTGAGATCAACCTGGGCAACATTAGGAGGCTTCATCTCAGGACAAACAAAGGCGGCGGGGGTTGAATAACGCACCCGGAGGGCAGGACCAAGAATGGCTACAGACACAGCGTCAAAGCAATTGTCTCGTACTTCAAATCACTCAGTAATGTTTAATTTTTCAATATGTAAATATCTCAAGTAAAACAATATCCCACCTCCTCACAAACCGCGCTGTCACGCATGAGTCATAAAGCTGCAGGGTGTGGTTTTGAATGCACATAGTAGTCAGTGGCTTTAAAACCTCTGCATTCCTACGAGGGCTTAAAAAGCAGAGCTGATGAGTTTTAACTAGACGTAGTAAATGGGTTGCAGCACAAGTCTCAAAGGTGATAACCTTCACATCTGATGCCAACTTAAGTCTTTAGAAATTAACTTTTATAGAGATTCAAAAAATAAAACCGTTAAAATTCTTTCTCAGTTCAATCTGTGGGAAAAGCTTGACTAACTACTTTCCAGATTTTCACAATTCCAAATAAGTCTATCACACAAGACATCTACACAGGCCGATGGAAGAGGACGTAAGACTCGCATCTCCTGTGTCAGTACTGTATTACGGCAAGACTCCTGTTGTACTTTCTTGGCAAAACTGTCCTCACGACCTCCGAGTCATCACTGTGTCAGTGCAGGGCAGGCAGAGTCCAGGCTGCGCTGCGATCCCTGGAGCCTAGATCTCAGTGACATTCATGGCAAGTGATGTGGAACAAAAGGAGATCTGCCTAGGAGAAAACCAGTGGCTGTACTAGAATATGAGGGACGAAGGCTGTGCTTTCAACGCTCTTGGAGCCCAAGGCCTTACACATGCCAGGCGAGCACTCTACTACTGAGCTATACCTTCCAGTCCAAGGCTGTTTCCGTAAAAAGAAATACATATTTTAACCAAAATGGCTCGTAGCTATTTCAATGCTAACACAGGAAAAGTGTATGATAATTAGGAAAAACATGGGCGTAGCTGACAGCTAAGCTGCTTTCCCACCGCGGAGACACAGCACCCGAGACCTGCATCTCAGGGGAGAGGCTCACGTCGGGTCACAGCTTCTGCCCTGAGCACAGACAGTACAGCGCGGTGGAAGGGGCTGGGCGGAACAGCGGCTCGGTCCATGGCTGTCGGGAAGCAGAGGGTGAAGGAAGGAACCCTCCAGGTCCTCCCTAGCCCTGTGCCCAGCCCCCCTACCCAGGCCCTGTCTCTGAACGGTGCTCAGCTGCCCACTCCCAAGTGGACTCACCGCCGACGCACCCTGTGGGCCACGGTTACCCCCCAAAGTCCCCCCTCCAGCACCTGAGCCTCTGGGAGACAGTCTACGCTGAAACCCTAAAATCTGATTGTTGAAGATGTATATTCAAAACGAACTTGCAAGAACAAAAAGAATGGAGTTGTGAGGAGTTAGGATGAACTGTGTGACACAGGCGGGAAGGGAAGACACAGACTTTTGTTTGGTCTTGCTTTTCTCCATATCAACCTCAAGGAGCTCAGCAACAGGCACCACAGTCCTTGGCAGCTCTCAGTACCTACTGGTGGCGAAACAAAGTTGAGGTGAACACTACTGAAAACAATCTTAGGAGTCGGGTTAAACAGTAAAAGTAGAAAGCACTGGCTATGATGGGTTTCATAACAACCCCCATTCTATGTCAAATAGGCTCAATTTTAATTAAATTCTCAATGAAAAGTTCTCTAAAACTAGGGTTGGAACAAATATAGACTCATACAGGAAGGCTTTGAAAGGACTCACTGATTGTAAGCACTAGCTGTAATTTCTCCTTTTACCAAGGTTCCACTTGGAGGATTAAACAGTTTAAAAGAAATAAAAGGTTCTTGAGCTTAAAGGGAACAATAGGAGAAGATGACAATTAAAACGAAGTCCTAATGCAATAGCTAATGCTCGGAGTTTGGGGTGTGCTAACTCATGTATTCCTGGCAGTGACGACGGGAGGCAGGCCCTGCGATTGTTCTCATTGTACAGCTGAGGGAAACAACACTGCAGCTGGATTACGGAACTTGCTCAAGGCCATACCTTTTAATCTGTGACCCAGCCTCGTGGATTTAAGCAATATATTCAGGAGACAGATGTGTCCCCTCCCACCTTCCTGTCCACATCCAGGCCCCTCCTCAGACTTAATGTACCTTTAGTGAAGCACTGCCCCAGCGACTGAGCAGTCAGAGTGTTTGCTGATGTCTGCATTTGTACAGTTTCATCATCTAGGTCACTTAGAACTGATGTTAGGAACTTCTGAGGGACGAATGGGCAATGTCTACACCCTGGACCACACTACCTGGACTGGGCTGTAGTTTTTGGTTTGATTAGATGCTGAGTAATGAAATTAGAAAAATCCATTTGACAGTCTCTTTAAAGTAGAAGACAGCTTTCATTTTTATAAGCCATTGTTATAACCGCACTATGTTTGCATGGAGAAAATCCCACCTTTAGCACAGCAGAGCCCTGGGTGCTTTAGGTATGAGACAGCCCTGTGCTCTAGAGGAGAACTTACAGCTAGGGAGTGATGTGCTCTGGCCAAAGTACTAATGTTCTTTAGAGGCAGAGCCTTAACTAAAACCCAGAGCCTTAACTAACTCTGAGCTTCACGCAAGGGTTCCTTTCTTATTTTCAAGATAGAGCTAAGCAAACTGTATTAAAATCTGAAACTAATAAATTATCTAAGCGGTGGGCAATGCTGAATGCAGACAGAAGGTCCTTACCTGTAGGAGCCGTATATGACTTTCTGGCAGTCAACTAACAAAAATTTCTGTTCCATTTTTCCATGGAATTTTATTCCCGATTTTGAAAGATAATCTTGGCCTCTCACTGTCCGAACTCGGATGTTCTAAAATTATATGTACAAATAGAGTAAAAATTATGGCTAGAAAGGAGATACTTTGAAAAGTAAAATACATATCAGTACAAAACTTTACTACCAAAAATATTAACCCGAAATGAACTTTTAAGACATGTCAAAATTCATGGAAAGAAATTTTCAAACATTACCCTCAAACCTCAATACTGAAGAAAAATAATCACCTAAACAATATATTTTAAAATAGCTGAAACAGGAGGTAATGGTGTATACTTACACAGAACGTTTCATAGATCCTTTAGGATCCTAGTGTGAGAAACCTTTATAGGCTACAGTACCACAATAACCCAACAACTAAAATTAAAATTTTGTCTTTCTTTCAAAAGTGAAATGTAACTGAAGACTATGTCAAATGCTTCTGCCAGATGATCCCCCTGAACCACAGAAATTCACAACATGAAGGTGTGTATTTTTAGTCACCTTCAGTGATAAATCATTGTATCGCTGTACATAGGCATATTTTTCTTTTTACTTTCGGAAGAGTCTATCTTAACATGTACAAAACGAGAAAACAGTGCACAAAAATACTTATGAAGAAAGAGAATTCTTACCCTAAGACGTTGAATTTGACAGCCCTGTTTTTCAGTCATACTGAAAAAATGATTGAAGTTGAACTCATCAAGTAAAATGTACACAGATACCCCTCGCGTTGAGGCTTCCACTATTTCTTTGAAAATGTCTACATCTGTAAATATATCCATAACTAAAGCAACGACCTGTGAAAGATAAAAAGAAGAAGCAATTAGGGTGCTTTGACAAAATGAATTACATTTATTGCTACATTTTAGATGTACTTAATGATCACATTCATCATAGAGAATTTGTACCTGTGTATGACATATCTTGTTTCCTTTTTGACCAATCCCCTCCCCTCTCTTCGACCCTTCTACCCCTCCTTATTTACAAAAGCTTTGTTTCCAATTTTTCCTTCTTTTCTCATTTTTATCTTTTCCCTTCCTTCCTTTTCCCCTCCCCCTCTCCTAATTCCCCTTCTCAATTAAGCATTTCCTTTGTATTTCACAATATCTATTTAAACGTTTTGGTCCTTATTTACACTTTTGGCTTCTCACACTAGAGAAACAATATGGTATTTACACATGTAAATTTGTTTATTATCCAATTTATTTCACTTAAGAGTATGATCTCAAGTTGCATCCATTTACCTAGAAATGACTCAAGTTTATCCTTCTTGATAGCTGAATAGTATTCCATTGTATGAAAAAACCCACATCTTTTTATCCATTCATTGGTTGATGGGCATTTAGACTATTTTCAAGATATGGCTATTACAAACTGTGCTACTATAAATGTGGGTGTGCAAACACTGCTGTGATATGATGCTTTTAATTCTTTTAAGAAAATACCAAGAAAGGGAACAGCTGGCTCAAATGGAACCTCTAGTCCTATAAAACTACCATGATAAAATAGCATGATGATGGCAAAAAAAAAAAAAAAAAAGACCTGAGTACTAATGGAACGGATGAGAAGATACCGAAACAACTCCAGACATACTTAGCCACCTTATTTTTGGCAATTAGCGTACTCAATAGAAATAGATGAAGAAATTTCTTAGTTTCAATAAATACTAAACAAAATAGAAAACAAATATCTATGTACAAATGTATATATAAATGAGAAAACATTAATGCTAAGGAAAATATAGAGTGAATGCTTAGATAAAATGGCATGATAATAAAAGATATATTGCCACTACTTTCCCTTCAAAACACCCCTGAGATGGAGGACTAGGAAGACATTACAGGGCGTCCTCCTCCAATTTGCTTACCGCATTTGGCACTGCATGACCTTTGGCTCTGCCCCAAAGAAAAAAATTACCATTAATTTTATAAAGCTTGTTGAATTTGATTAAGAACATTCTCAAACAAGGACTCCACACTGTTTCCGACGCAGGGGAGAGTGACTGGGTCAGTGAGCTCAAAGGGAGTCATAGATTTTAGGGGGATGAATGGCAATGTGTCCTTTACCATAATCATTTTTAGAAAATTTAAACATTCTTCCTGTTTTTCAATCACATGCATATGTAGATTTGTACCACTAATAAGTTTCATACTTAGGGTGAGTTACAGGAAGTCTGTAATTAAGTAGGATTTTGGCTGAAGGTAGAACCAAGCTATAGACTGCCAGGCTATCTGCTGGGTCACAAGGGAGCCCATCTAGGGGTCAGTTTAGTAACTGTTCTTGGTGGACACATCCAGGGAACTCAATTTCTTTGTTGCACTCCCTGCACAGGGTTGGCTCACGTGCGTAACAAACCCCAGTTCTGTTCATTTCCTTCCCCTTCCCCCACTCCTTCCATCTCTTAACCGCCCTCCCACTGGAGAAAGATCTGCCTCCTTCCTATCACCTTTTACTTTGCTCTTTATTTATATTTTGGGTTTCTGATATAAAGAGAAAAAAAGCACGTTATACTTAACCTTGCATATCTGATCTACCGCACTTAACATTATGGTCTCAAGGTGCATTTGTTTTCTTACAAATGACTGATGTTTATCCTTCTTTATGGCAGAGTGGGAAAAAAATTACCAGCTATTTCTTAGACAGAGAACTAATATCCAGAATATATAAAAAAGTCAAATAATTAGACCCCCAAATAATAGAGCAAGGGCTGGGGATATAGCTAAGTGGAATAAGCGCTTGCCTAGCAAGCTGAAAGTCCTGAGTTCAATCCTCTGCGCTGCAAAAACAAACAAAAAAACAAATAATAGAACAGATGAAAAACTGGGCAGATGAAATGAAAGATCCTCTCACAGGAAGTGCAAGTGGCCAGTGAATACATAGAAAATGCTCAGAACACCTCTGGTCATTTGAGAAATGCAAACTAAAACAACACTGAGGTTCCATCTCCCTCCAGAAAGAGTGCCTATCATCAAGAAATCAGATAGCAGCAAGGGCTAGTGGGGCTCAGGACCCTCCTGTGGTGTTAGCAGGACTGTAAATTAGTACAACCAGTTATGGTGATTCCCCATTCAGCCCTGGTATCCCCCTTCTTGGTATCTTGCCCAAAGAGTTAGAACTAATTTTTTCTTTGTTTGTTTTTGGTTTTGAGATAGGGCCCAGGTGATCCAGGCCGCCTCTGAGCTCACCATGTAGCCCAGGGTGGCCTTGAACTCATGGGGATTCTCCTGCCTCAGACTCGAAAGTGCTAGGATTACACATGTGCGTGCACCGCCACACCGGGCTAGAAGTAGCTTCAAAAGTTAATAATGAACTGGATGATCAACTAGTATGTACCACACACTACTTAGACTACAACAGACAAGAAGTCAAAATCCCTTCTGTCATCAGGCATAGTTTCTCCAGGCAGAAGACAGGACATAAAAGTTCAGAGTAAACTATGTAATAAATTATAAGATGACAAGAGATTCTGGGGGAAAACTCAAGCAGTAAGGGAGCTTCTGGGGTCCTGGGACCGAGAAGGAGGAACGTTGTCAGGAAGGTCTCCTGGAGGGGTCCTGCCGAGAGGAACCTAAATCACCCACAGGGACCTCCGGACCAGGTCAGGGCACCAGCGTCCTGCAGGGGCACATTCCGCAAACCTGGAAGGGAAGACGGAAGGCAGTGGGGATGGAAAGGGACCACCACACCTCCTTTCTTTCTAAGTGCGCTGGTGAGTTATTCGAGGGTGCGAAGCGGCAGTGACAATGTGATCTCACCCCACAGCTGTACGGTAGGAACAGACTCGACAGCAGGAGCAAGGCCGGGAACAGGGAGGCCGCTCAGAAGGAGGCTGTGAGAGGGAGGGTAGCCGGCATAGGGTGGAGCAGGGGGGAGGAGGCACAGCGGGAATATGAAGGCTTTGTCTGGCCAAGTGCGGAAGCAGTGACTGTGGAGTTCATGGGGCGACACATTTTAGTTGTAACATAAAAGGGGTAGGTAAGCTTGGAGGGCCTGAATACCCAGGTACAAAGCTGAGCAGTGTCCGGGTCACAGACCTGGGCTGGGTGTCGGTGACACAGTCGTGGTAAGTTCACCGAAGGAGAGACCAAGTTAATAAAAACAGGCCATCCTGGCAGCCTGCAGAGAGTGCACTGTGCCAGCGCAGGCAGCAGCTTTCCCCTGTAAAGCCCCGCCGGGTTAGTGAAGAAGAACAGAGGCCTTGGGGAGGGTGCTTAAGAGAATGGGACGACAGAGACTGGGTGGGGCACACGGCACACGCCTGTACTCCCAGCACTCTGGGTGACTCAGGCAGGAGGACCCCAAATTCAAGCCCAGCTTGAGTAATTTGGTGACTTAGTGAGACTCTGGGTCAAAATAACAAACAAACACACACACAGATTGGGTGGGGATATAGCTCAGTAGGAAGGGGCGGGGTTCAATAACCTGCATTGAATTTTCTTTTTTTGGTATTAGGAATCGAACTCAGAACCCTGTGTTTGCTAGGCAGGCGCTTCTGCCACTGAGCTGTATCTCCAGCCCCAGTATTGAAATTTTTAAAAATGCCAAAAAGAATTTCAGGTATAGACAATTATTTTGTGTAATTTGGCTACAACAGGAAGCAAAAAAATAGAACAGTCACTGCCTCTAAAGGCCGAAGGTGCTGTACTTTAGTTTTAAGGAAAGAGAAATAACAGGCATACATCTTTATGCTGCTGAAATGCTCTACAGAGTGAGATAATGAGGAGGAGGTGGGGGTGAGACAGATTTCTGGAGAATATCTCTGAGTAGGCAATAAGTGATAGGGCCTATGTCTTGGTTACTTTTTCTCGTTGCTGAGACAAAATACCCAACACCCAAAATGAAGGAAGGAAAGGTTTATTTAGCTTGCAGTTCGTGGAGGTTTCAGTCCATACTTGGCTGGTTCTGAGGCAGAGTGGCACATGGCAGAGGGCAAACGTTCATGGCAGCAGAGCACAGCAAAAACCACAAGAGCAAAACGGAGGCATGGCAGGCAAGCAGCCTCTTTCTCTCCCTTACCTTGTAAACAGCCTACCTCCACCCAGGGGGCATGTAGCTCTCACACAGTCTCCGTGCCCTCCTCTTCCACAGGCTCAGGATGTGTACAAAGTAAGCACCCTGGCTTCCTGCTGAATCACTCAGCCAAACCTCTAGACTCCCCAGGTTGACACAATGTATCAACCATAACAGCCTGGTACAAAAGTAAAGGCATCACAGGGCCAGGAGTGAGGACCTGGAAAGGGTCATCTGTAACACGGAGCCGGAAGGCCGTGCACGGCGTGTGTAAATCATTGCAGGGCCTCCCAGTGTCTGCAACTGTCCACTGTTCCATCAAGTACGTGACAGTCCTCAAACCACATCAACAGCTACTAATCTAATGCATGTTCTTCCCACTAGTGAGTGGTGTGGCGATGCATGGGCCTGAAGATCATGGGGAGAAAGCATATGTGCTATAAATTTATTTCATAAAATTTCTCCTGAAAGTACACTCATGGTATAACCGAGCCCTAATTTTTTGACTAGAAAGAATAAGTCATATTTAATGAGAAAGCATAATTACTGTACCACACAGTATTCCTTAACCTATATATCTAAGAGTTCATTTTTAATTGCCAGTCTCATGTAACAAATTACTTTAGACTGTGAGAAGGAGACACACACACACACACACACACACACACACACACACACACACCAGATACGCAGAGGGTTTTGTTTACAAAGACCAACTGAAGTTACTCAGCCAGTGGATGATTCTGTCACACCGAAGCCCAAATAAACAACAGTCTTTCTTGCCTGACAGGTAATATTAGAAACCGCGATCCAGGAGAACGGACTGTGGATCTCCCACAAGCTTATCTGATGTCCACCAAGTCTGGCCACTTCTCAGGGCTGCTGCTTTCTTGCACGCCCACTGAGTCTGCTGAAAGTTACACACTGCAGTAGGCGCTACGGGGGGTGTCAGCGGTGCCGTGAAAGGCAGAGTAAACAAACTGTAGCTCTTTCCTATGGTGGGCTGCATCCTGGGGAAAGAGCAATCATTAGGAATGGCGTGCGCCAAACCAGGCCCAGCCAGTTATTTAAACCACTCTCTGCTGCAGAAATAGAAATCGGCACACTGACAATATGCCATCAAAGGAAAAGTGCGCCTAGGGGTAGAACAAAGCCCTCACAGAGTACATCAGCAGATCATAGGTCAACACAGAAACCATTTAAGTGGCGTTCATTCGACTACCATGATTTATATACTGTGTAAGCTTTTCCCTTGATTCTACATTATTTTTTCTTATATTAAAAATTTAAAAAGTAAATAGGTAGATTCACCAGGAATATCAGATTTAGAAAAATTTTAGTGATATCTTTGGGATTTAGATGGTTCATTTTTGAGATCTGAATGAAACGTCACATCTTCCTAGTTTCAGAGACTCTGACTCAAGGACATTGATTTTCGCTGATCCTTCTTACTGTACAATGCTAAATGTCTGTCAAGTGGCCCAGACACTGCAGCTTACACTCAATTACAGTAGTATCATTATAGTCCATGAACATTGATAAGTTCACATGCATAACACAATTTAAGGCCATTCGGAGATAAAATGTATGTACATGATTATCAGCAATGGTGGTACAGATAAGAAGGCTTCAAGGGTAAACCTGAAATAAGGAATAAAAATGTATTCAGCTACTGAAGCTGCAAGAGTAGCATTGCAAAGGCACAAAGGCAAATACTAGAATGGACAGTAATAATTAACAAATGTTTAATGAAACCTAAATATAAACACAAAGATCATGCTTATGAGCATGAAATAAATGTAGCTAGAAAGAATTCACATGGACTGTGAAGGATTTAGAAAGTCTGGTACATGTTTGATTTGATCTGGAAGGCAATTTAAGTCCTAAAAAAGAGGATATCAGGTCAGAAGCCTGACCTGGGAAAATGCATGATGTAAGCTGCAGAGTGCAACTCAGCTCGCTGTGCTGAATGACATAGCTGCAGACAGCCAAGGACCCTTTATGACTCTGTAATACTGTAACGTTCATATGTATAGTTACGCTGTGTAAAAAGATAAAAGGAACCAGTGATAATAAAAAGAAATTGAACTTGATGGATTTGACAGAAAAATACTCATTACGATGTCAGTGTTGAAACCTTGCACTTCCACAGAAATACGCTGCACTCTCATCAGCGCTTCGCTTTTTCATCGACATTGCTTTTCCCTTTATAATCTATTCAGGTACAGAGCTATCAGCCACACGCTCTTGCACGACCTGGACACTTGATGAAACACAGGCATGTGGAGTCATCTCACTGTCACTGCCACAAGTGCAGCAGGGAACCTTTTACGATTCACTTGAAGGGATTCGGACGAGCTTCATAACTCTCTGAATAGCAACAGGAGGATTGATTTCTTTATCAGAAGGAAAACTAGCAGGGAGTTCAAAGCTCACAGCAAACAGCAACTGGGTGCTGTAATAACTGTGCGTACAAGAAACACTCAATGCAACCGGAAGACTTTAAAAATGTGGGTAACAGAAACACAGTAAGGATCAGCGATCACTTTATGGGACACATATCTCAAAGACTATAAAAACCTGTCAAAAATAATGTGCTAAATGGAATTTTTTAAAAAGTAGCTATGAAGAGCAAGTCTCTTTGGCCCTAATATTCCTGAGGCCTAAGTCAGTTATAAGCATGTGCCAGTAAGTTTGGCCACCTACACATTAGGGGATCTTGGGGAAGTTGGTGAACAGGCTCTGTGTATAAGTCAGTGAAACCAGAGAGCACTCTGCATGGGTCTGGCTCTAAAATTATATCCAGCAATAACTTTTCATTGTTGTTGATAATGACCGAAATAAGCCTACATGGAGATTTCAAGTTCTGTCATAAACATATACTAGAGAGCTTTATTTCTATTCATAGAAAAGAGACCTGAATCACGTGAGTCATCTCAGGGCTTCTGTCTTAGAATTAATTTGTGTATCACTATGGACATATAAGCAAGTCTCGGACCTAAAATCAAAATTACTCTGGAAATGTAAATAACTACTTTTCACTGTTCTTCAGTAATTGGATTATAAGGTACATTGTACATAGCTTTCAAAAACCTGATTAAACACCCCTGATGAAAGAGGGAGGGAATCTCAGGTACTGTAACAGAAGTCAACAGAAGATGTGCAGAAAGTGCTTAGTCTCTTGGATAGAAGAGCATCAATTTATAGAACAAGTAGTGATCAAAACTGCTTAAATTATAAAAATTCTGGCAGTAAAAGACACCTTGCCATTCATCCCCCTCAAAGCATTTGCCCTGGCTCGGAAGCA
Source organism: Dinomys branickii (assembly GCA_004027595.1). Classification (NCBI taxonomy): domain Eukaryota; kingdom Metazoa; phylum Chordata; class Mammalia; order Rodentia; family Dinomyidae; genus Dinomys; species Dinomys branickii. The sequence goes on from PVLD010002803.1 coordinate 149,029, forward strand.
CTCATCCTGGGGATGCCGCCACTCTGTGAAGTCCGGGAGTCCTCTCTCATGAGTGCCTGTAGTAGATATGAGCAAAGAACGGCACACGCTGCTGCCCAATGCCGCCCAACAGAAAGGCAGGCTCTGCAGCCCCCTGGAGTGTCCTCACCCAACTTCCTCACTGACCTGGCACAGCTGTGACCACTGGGGTGCTGGCCGGGAAGCCAAAGCGGATTCTGTTTGGCTAGTAGAATGGAGGCCCCTAACTGTGCACACTCCAAATCTAAGAGCACCACAGGGCATTCTTTAAAATAGATTGTTCTTAAAAATGAGCTACAGAATTCAAACTAAAATAGATGACAAACTTACGTGTTTAGACGCCAAACAATAACTATAGGAGAAATGTAAGAGGAACACTTCTGAACAACAGAACAAGTAAGAATTTTCTGGATGAAATCTCCAAAGTACAAGAAAATGGATGGACAAACGGTGTTACATCAAACCGAAGGGCTGGGCACAGCAAAAGGGACCGTGCGAGGAGACTGTACAGAGCGGGAGAAAATGTCTGCAAACTAGACATGAGCATGGGCATTCCCAGACAGAATACACAAGGGGCCTTAACAGCCAAAGGGCAAAAGACAACGACCTCATTTAGCATAAGCAGGAAAGGCAAACAATCATTCACAGAAGACACACAAGTGGCCAGTAAGTATCTCAGAAAATGTTCTGAGTTACTGAGGTCAGAGAAATGCAAATGAAAGCTAAACTATCACCTCAATCAGTCAAAACTGCTATTAAAACGACTACATATAGCCGGGCGTGGTGGCGCACGCCTGTACTCCCAGCACTGGGAGGCTGAGGCAGGGTTGTTGCAAGTTTGAGACTAGCCTGGGCTACAAATTGAGCTCAAGGCCAGCCTGAACTGCATAGCGAGACCCTGTCCCAAAAAGACCAAAAAAAAAAAAAAAAAAAAAAAAGACTACCTATAACAAGCACTCGGGAAGATGTAGAAAAACAGGGAACCCTTGCATATTACTTTTGGGGAATGTAAATTAGCACAGTCCCATAACAGGAAGCAGTATGCAGGCTCCTTGAAAAGTTACAAATATAACTACCTTGTAACTCAGACATCCTACTGCTGGGTAGATATGCAAAGGAGATGAACCAACAGGTGAAAAACATCCGCATCATCAAATTCACTGCAGTACTGTTTAAAATGGCTGAGAAATGGAAACAACCTAAGGGCTCATCAGCTGGTGAAAGGGGAAGGAAGGTACAGAAACACAGGTATACAATAAAATACCGGTGTTTGCAACCATATGGGTGGAACACGAAATCATTCTATTAAGTGAAGTAGGCCAGACACAGAAAGACAACAGCCCAGGGTCTGGCTCAGAAGCAAGATCTGAACATGCGGACCTCGTAGGGGTTGGAGGCCATGGTGGACACAAGGGGTTCGCAGAGCAGGGCAGAGAGGGACACGGACGGGGTGATGGTGGGTGCTAAGCTGCGGTTATATAAGAGAAAGCACTTCTGCATAATAATGCATAATTAGGTGACTATAATGTACTGTAGATTTCAAAAAACTAGAAAAGATTTCTAATGGTTTTAGCATAATGAAACAATAAGTGTTACAGGATGTAAATATATTTAATCTGTTTACACAGTGCACACATAGTATATCAAAACATCACATGGTGTACCATTAGTATGCACATTTTATGCGTTTGCATTTCAGTAAAAGTAAGTTTAATAAAAAATAAAAATTGCTTTTGTTTCACTTTCTGCTAGTAAAAAAAACAGGACCACATTTCAAATTTTAGTACCATGTAAAAACAGAAAAGCTTCCATTTTCACTCTGAAGTTTACACAGACTTTACCAGGAAACCATGGCACATTCAGAACTTCTCAAATACAAAGTACATGCTATCACGCTTTAACATTTCAAGGAATACACAGCAACAGCTTTAAGGGTTAAAATGTAATATTTATATCTTAATTTTGGTAATGATATAAAAATTGTCAAACCAAAAGCAAAGTTGAAAGAATAATGCAAATATCGGTATCCCATCAATTGTGCATATTTTTAAAATGTTCAAATTCTATTATATTGAATTTTATAGATGCCTGTTATGAGGTTTGGGATCAGAACTGAGAGTGAAGACTACGATAAATTAGATCATGGCTACGATTTTCAGTCAAGCTTCAGTAGCGGATGCAGAGTACTACATAAGACAACTTGTGAAAGCAGAAGCCTTTAGACAAAAGCCATTCGTTAAAAATAGCAAATATTTCTTCAACTAATTTCTTAATAGTTTACTATTCACCTCCCAATTCTACAGTGTCATTGTATATGTAACTGGTTATTTTCACTGGTAATATTTAAAAGACAATTTATTAATGGGAAAATGAATGTGTTATAACTGTTATTTCAAATCATTGATTTGAACAATGCAACACTATTCAAAGTTCTGACCAAGGAGATGAAAATATAGTAAAGAACAGGTTATTATTTCATTTTCTCTTTTTAATTTTCATGAATTATGTGTATAAACACAGTGTTAAATTGAGAAATGATTAAAGAATTCAAATATATGAAAAAACCATCAGGAAAAGAATATTAGATGTGGAAACTTATTAAAAATCATTTTAGAATTATGTGAAAACTTTCTATGTAAAACTCATGTGATATTAAATCACATTTGATCTTTCTGGATTTCTATTTTGCAGTTACTTAGTTGTGTCCTTTCACGTTAAAGTCACACCTTGAATGTATATACTCTGCCATGCCTCACTCTGAGGTAGGTACCGCTGGCAGACACCAGATCAATAATGCTTTGTGTGGGTACATGGTTTATGTGCTTCCTGTTCTCAAGGAATACACGGTTCTGTGAGATTTATTCACAAAACTCTACAATTAATGTGATACTTTATATAATCAAACTACACTATGGGAACAATTGCCTCTAAGAACTACGTGTCATGGGTGCCTGGAGTCTATACCGAGTGCAGCATCCCTGAAGACATTATTCATGAGGGAAGTGAAGTGTCTTCTCAAAACTAAATAACAGCAGTGTATCAGGGCAGTGGGACTCACAGTTCCTTGGCAGAGAGAAGGGTGTATGTAAGGAAGGACAGCCACAGGAAGGAACGCAGCACACGCACAAGCACAGATTTCAGTAAAAGAGCGTGGCAGTGGCTTGGTCGGCCACACAAATAAAGCAGATTCATAGACAGAACACGGCCCATGTTCACCTCCGTGCTACCGTGAAGGGAGAGTGTGCAGGCAGAGTGTGAATGTGCTCTTTCTGTGCTGCTGGCCAGGTGCAGTAAAGGCATCTAAGCCAGAAGCATTTGCAGTGTCACTGATGTTCCTGTTCTACCCTAATGGCCTTCAAGTACATTGGGTAACCATGTCCACCTTTCCATGAAGGGAAAAGGAAGTAGCTGGAGAACCTCGTCAGTAAGGCTAGGGAGCCCCACCAGGAAGAGGGCAGCTGTGGTCAGAAAGAAGTGTTGCAGGCGCAGCAGTCAACATTAATTTGTGGATCAGGCTTGCTGACCGGCCGTTCCTTCGTCCTGAGGCCCCTTGGGAGGCAGCTTTTCTCTGTAACAAATCATCCCCAGGCCTGGTGGAGCTGTCATCTTGTTTTAGATTCAGTGTTATATGGGGTCATCTGTTATGAAGAAAGGCGAGCCTACTTGCAGGCAGGGAGGTAAAAGAGGACAGGGCCAAGAATCCAGCCCTGCTGGAAAGATCACAGAGCAAGGCTCGCAGAGAGGACGGCTGGGCAGGCAGCTCACAGCACAGTGGCACCAAAGCCTGTGCCTGGGCTTTCAGGACATGGCATCTGTCAGGCAGATTTGGCAATGAGGTTAGAAAGATAAGGTACGTGCAGAGATGTCTGGCAATCCTGGGCTATCTGTGAATTTCATGAGGCGCAGTAAGGAACTGTTTAAAACTTCATGGCCAGGAATTGTATGGTTAAAATAACACAAGAATATTAATATGCTTAGATATATGGGGTGAGTAAGAATAGTTATCAGAAGTAAGAAGAGATGGGAGAATTTAGTCCTCATTGATCATAAAATCCCAATGTGGATGGTGGTAGCAGGAATAAAACAGGCATGGTGGTACAGGCCTATAATCCCAACACTTGGATGGCTGAGGCAGAAGGATCTCTGGAAGCTGACCTGGTGAGTTTAAGGACAGCCTGGAATACACAGTGAGATCTTTTCTCAAAAGAACAAAGCAAACCACCACCACACACTTTGAATAATTAAATAAATAAAGGATAAAAGCATAGAAGCAAAGTTGTAAAAGATTTGTTTGACAAGATTCACGGGCTGACTATGGAAAACAGAGACAGAATGGGTGGTGTAGCGGATTGATAAGTGGCGGTCAACTTAGAACCCCGGCTGGACTGAGTAAGCGTGGTGCTGGGTGTGGGAGGCCCACCTGGGGACTGCTGCCAGCAGCGTAAGAGGCAGAACTGGAGGAGAAGTGAGGCTGCTGGGAGCTGGGAGAGGCTGTGGGAGCTGGTGGGAGCTGTGAGGAGCTGCTGGTTGTTTCGGAGGAGCTTGTCATGCGGGCTTTCCTGATGAACTTGGCTGTTTTCATCCTCCGAGGACCTCAGGACCTTGTTGGCACTGAGAACAGCTTTGGTTCACTTTAGGGGAGCTCTGGCCCTCACTCTGAGCATCATTTCCTGCCTCCAGAAGGGAAGAAGGTGCACAGCTCACGCTCTTGAAGAAGCCTGCTGCATTGGCTTCCCTGATGGGAACTCGGCCATCTTGATCATCAGAGGAGCTCGGGACCTCACTGTTGCTGAGGATGGCTGTGGTACCTTTCAGGGGAGCTCTGGTCCTTCTGAGCATCCCTTCCTGGCTCCAGTGCAGATTCCTCAGCCTGCTAGCACAGATCCTTCATCCTACTGACACAGACTTCCTAGATTCCACCACTGACCTTTGGGCCTTCTCAGTGCAGATCCGTGAAACAGGCCTGCATGAGATATTGTTATGGGCTCTAGGCCACTAGATGGACTCATGGGAGGCATTGTTATGAGCTCTAGGCCTTCAGCTGGACTTATGCAGAACATATCTGTGGGATCCAGGCCCTCAGCTAGTTTCCTTGGTCTTAGTATGTGGACAGATTTCCTGCATTCTTTTGTATATCGTTTTTTGGGTTACTATTATGAATAATCATATAAAATACATGTCCTGTATTATATTGTTCCCCTTGCAAAAATAGCCCCAAACCAACACAGGCGGAGATCTCCTGAGACCTACACTGCATCATGAATTATTGTGCCATTGGAAGAAAACCTAAGTTAAAAAACAATACATTTTGCAAATTAGGAAAGGCACCAGACTAGGTCAAAATGTGATGAAATTTGTGTTGTTTTTCCTTTCTTTCTATCAATCCATCTCTCTGGCCACCCACCCAGAATCTATTTATGTTTCTTTTCTTTTAACTACTGAAACCTAAGAATTTTAGGCACACAGGGAAAGGTGGGTGTACAGTAAAGGATCAGGAGGGAAAGAAGAGGTCTGTCTGCTGGCATGAGACCTCAGCAGTGTTTGCTTTAGAATCAGGTTATGCAAAGTTGTTCAGGCCATAGAGAAGAAAACAGGTTACGGTAGAACCTTGCTGACAGTGTTAGGGCAGGTAGAGAGGGGAAAAGGGGCGGACTGAGGGGCTGTCGCCTGGTGCCCTTGGCCTCCGGGTACTCAGTCAGCCAGCTACGAGGGGCAATGCTGAGGAATGCAGTTGTGCGTTTGTCAGAGCTAACTGTTTTAGAGACTTGTTCCATGAATGACTGACAAGCCTGGGCTGAGCAGAGGGCCCAGCTGGGGAGGTGGACTCAGGGGCCTTAGCCTGACGCAGGTGGGCTCTGACATCAGTGAGCAAGCGGCATCAGTGAGATTGACGGGCAGATGAGAAGATGCCAGAGACCTGAAATCAGCATCTGGGCAAACCATGAGCCCAGTGAATCTTATGGCAAGTGATCCTTAAAGGTGAGGCAAAAAGTAAGTGCTGAGTTCAAGATATAAGTAAACAGGTTATTTTTATTATGTTGTACAGCTTGTGTAAAATAAACTATAAGTTTGTCCTTTCCTGTAGTGATGTCATATGACATACCTTATGCATAAACCTAGGTTTTCATAGTACATCGCTAAAGTTAATATGAACACTGGTTAGCTTCTCCCATTAAAAAGACACCATGAAAATGTTAAATATTCAACCACTATTTTAAGGAAAAATGCAAATGCTTAGAGATTAAAAGACAAAGTCATATGAACCAAATGTGATTGAGGGACTGGACTTTGTCTGGACTTCCATAAAATGACCTCAAAGAGATATTTACATAACAACCAGGAAACTTCAGGGTTGATATAAACACAAGGTGACATCAAATGATCTGAGGCACCGAACTTGCTTTCAGGGAGGATTCGGGACTCTGAGGCAGCAAAATTGACCCTAGGATGATACTTTTAAATTCATGGTGACCTTCACCAGATATTCTCCAAAAGATGAAAACAAAAGGCAAAACTATTATGGTCATCCTAAGAAGACAGTGTGCATGCTCCCCACGGGGCAATGATTGTTTCACTTTGATGTCAACCAGAAAGAATTAATTAATCTGGCATGAAAAAAATCCCAAAATACCACACATGACAAAAGGAGTCCTATTTATTCTACATTAGTTTCCATTTGAATAAAAACATCAACATAAAGAGGTTTCAGTCTGACGTGTGCAATATTAAAGCAGGTTTATATTTTTATATAACATGTGTGTAGGTTTCTATCCGATAGTCAATTGCTGTGTGAGTAATCTCATCATTTCACCTTGTGTCGCCTCTCTCCTTCCCTGGATTATTTTAACATCAGTGACTTTTATAAATTTTGTATAATTTTTCCATTTTACAGCTGGCCAAGAAGTATAGGAAATAATTTTCAGTCCATCTAGCTAAATTCAAAAGCTTTAGCCAGTCTGAAATGAATAAGCCCTTCCCAAGGCACACACTGTTCAGACTTCTTGAGTACTGTATTTTGATTACATAGGGGCATTTACTCTACACAGATAAAACAGAGTCACAAACCAAAGAAATATTTTGCAGTTGGGCTGAGAGTTGCATTTCGTATTTTGTAAGCAGTTCTATTCACAAGTCTTAAAGAATATGATTAAAATCTTATTAGCAAAATTTCCATTCTTTCTGGTAAGAAAATTATCAAGTATAATTTATTTTCTTAAACAATATTATTGGTTAAAAGGTTGTTTCATGGCATAGTCAATGTATATCAATTAATATTTTATCGAAGTTGAGATGACCTTTCAAAAGCTGCAATACCGACAATTACTCCAAGCGCATTCATCAGATTAAGTAGTTTTTACAAGTAGTTTTATCTTCAGTGATGTTCTACATAAATGGTCATTTGAAAATAAAATACATTCTACATTTATGTGTCCTCAGATAGACCGGTAAGCCGATAAAATACATTCTACATTTATGTGTCCTCAGATAGACCGGTAAGCCGATAAAATACATTCTACATTTATGTGTCCTCAGATAGACCGGTAAGCCGATAAAATACATTCTACATTTATGTGTCCTCAGATAGACCGGTAAGCCGATAAAATACATTCTACATTTATGTGTCCTCACATAGACCGGTAAGCCGATAAAATACATTCTACATTTATGTGTCCTCAGATAGACCGGTAAGCCGATAAAATACAT